>CM041629.1:6832256-6920160 GCA_023333625.1 Bothriochloa decipiens
TCAGGTGACCCAGGTCAGAGTGAAGTTCTTGGATGACCAGAACCGTCTCATCATGAGGAACGTCAAGGGCCCAGTCCGCGAGGGCGACATCCTCACCCTGCTCGAGTCTGAGAGGGAGGCCAGGAGGCTGCGCTGAGGTGTTGGGTGTCTTGGTGGTTCTTGTATGGAGTTGGATCTTGTCGAATTTGTTCTATGTTTGTTGGAACTTGGTGTGACCCTTAGAACACCTGCATTATGATTAGTAAGCCTGATGATAAGGTTGCAGTTTGATTTTATGATCCAGGTTGAAAGTGCACTTGTGCTGAGACATGGATATCCTTTGCTATATTAGCTGAATCGATGAATGGATTGAATACTAGATGAATCTCAGGGTTTGATTTTGCTTGGTAGTATGGTCGTCTATGTGGTTTTGTCATAGTCTTATAATCATGGTGGTGGCTATCTTGATCTCGACATTTGCTTGATGAGGGTCTTAGTGCTTCACCAAAGAATCTTGATCTGGTGATCACCTAGATGTTGGTAGATGGCTTGGATGTCGGTTAGATCATTTTATCTGCACGTTTTCTCATAACCTGTTGATGGAATCAGCTATTTCTATTCAGAGTGACGATTTGCTCTCTAGAGTGCAAACAGGATATAGAATTTTTTTGGAGGGTTAAAATTTATAGAAAACGATTTTACTCACAACAAAGTGATGATTTATAGAGTAAATTTAGAAAATTTCTATGGAGAGGGAGGATGGTTTTCTAGAGTATATATAAGATATAGAAAAGTTGTCGAGTGTAGAAAGATATAAAAAACGGTATTTTGGTAAAAACTAAAAACATGTACACGCCTTGTATAGGGCTCAAAGGGAGTAATATATGTTGTGGAACTATAAGGCCGTGGGCTTCTCACTTGAAAACAGTGTAATTAGTTTCGTCGCCATAAACCTTGTTTCATCCAATTAAACGTTTATCGTATTTCTATTGATTAATGTTATGCGACATCAACTTATTTAATGACCATGAAAATTTCATCTCATTAAGCTTTTATTATATTTCTATTATTAATACTATACAATATTAACATATTTAATGCTTATAAAACTCTCATTAAACTCCTTTAAAGACGGATGCAAGAAATCATTGAAATAAATGTTCAAATTACTCCCTCTATCCAAAAAATATATAATTATAGGAATTGTACCGGTCAAATTTGCTAAAATTTGACCAACTTTGTAATGATTAGTATTAACATTCATGTCTCGACTAAGATTACGTAAATATATTTTGTTATTAATCTAATGATACTTATTGTGTATCGTAGATGATAGCATCTTTTTGTAGAACTTTGGCCAATGGTTGACTTCTCGGGAAGTAAGAATTACAATCTTTTTTCTTTTTTTGGACGGAGGGAGTAGTAGTATTTGACTTAGGAAAAAACTAAGATTAGATGTGAAAAACGGAACAAGTACAATTTAACTATTTTAACATCACAATCTTCATATAAGAGCAGGGATAATAATACAGACTGTAAGGTTCTTTATAACAGTCTCTCCCACGGTGTTTATTGGTTATTATTATTGTGCCCAAGCTGGCTCTAAGTTTATAACTCGCTTTTCCTCTCTTCTCCCTTCTCTCTTTCATCTCAACATTTAGCCGGCTTACAGACTGTTATTATACTTGCTCTAAAGCCATTCTTAGTGCAATTGCAAGTTTAATAAAAAATCCAATCTCATGAAATAACACCTAAGTAATCCAGTTGCATTGGAACTTGATTCCCCTATAACATCTAAGTAATCCAATTGCATACCTTGTCTGTAATACTGGAACTTAAGTTCATATACAAGGACGATCTAGTCTCATGGTTTCAATTGCATACCTTGTCTGTAGTATTGGAACTAAAGTTCATATACAAGGACGATCTAGTTTTAGGTTGTTTGTAACCTCCTAGGACGCTCATTAGAGGAGTGCCGTTGAGTTCCATGTGTGTATGGTGCAGTTGTTGGAGTAGCCCCATCGAAGAAAAAAGACAAACGACACTGATTCTTTAAACATGCATCCATGGCCTATTGAAGATCTTGTTGGCTACAACTGCAGGTTCCGATGTTCCTTCGCTTGTATTTGTGTACACCAAAGGTCCTCAAAGGCAAACAAGCTATTGCCAGTGTACACCATCATGCGATATCCGGCAATAGCTCCAGCTCTATCCAAATATGTACCCAAATGGCAGGTGCTATAATTATCAAGTGTACTCATTTGGGCATAGGAGTGATTGTCGAAAACATTGTGAGATGTTCAGTGGCTCTAGGGACATGCAAGAGAGACTGCTGGTAACTTGAACGGATATTGACTTGCAGGTTTGATAACAAAGACGTATGTCATAGGGTTGTTTAGCTAATACGCTTACCAAAGGATCCACTGAGTAACTGAAAAGGAGACTAGTTACCATGGTACAAGTATAAAAAGGAGGTACAAATCTAAAAAGGATCCACCGAATAGAGGGTGAAGAACATACCTTTGCTATTATGGTACAAGTCTAAAAGCATGCCCTTAATATCATAGTCAGTGGTGAAACCAGAGGAGGACAGGGGGGTCGTGCCCCCCACCCCACCCCACCCCCCACACACACACAAACTTTTTTATTAGTCCGTAAATATTTCAATGCACTGCACAAAAAGTTATCATTTCATCCATTTTTATATTATTGCGATTTTTTGTTATGAATACTAAATGCATATAAGAACATTACAAATCTATTAAGATATACAGTCGTTGTATATATCTTGAGATATTGTGCCTCATGAAGAAAGAGTAACTTACAATATGAGACGGGTAAAGTAGTACTTTTAAGCAAATGACAAAATAGATTTCCAGAATCCCAGTTCTTGTTCCTTAACAATAACAGTGTCAATATCTCTACTATATCTCTTATTTTTTAACCAGTGCTGATGTGGAGCAAAGATAATAAAGTTTAGCTAGTTTAGCTCTCATGCAAGCCACAAGTTGGATTGGAGAGCATATAGTAAGTGGCCCAAGTAGCAAGTATATGTGAGAAGGGATATAAAAATAATGAGATATAATCCCGCATAAAACTAAAAAAAATTACAGATACAAGATAACTATTGTATATAGGTTGTGTTTTATAACTTGACTTATAGCCAAGCACTCGGGCATCTATGTGCAACAGTGCACCCTTTATCGATGTCCGCGAAGAGCGCGTCCATTGTTTTGACGTTCGACACAGTGAGGTGGCAAACAGTGTTACAATAAGAAGGCAACGTATGCTATGAAAACCAATCTCTTCGTGCAAACTATGCAAACCAACTGCGGGGGAGAGGCATTAGAGGGGATTTGCAAAAGTATGATTAGGAGCAGGTGGTTATTTGCAAAGTTTAATTTTGTATTTAACCACCTATCCTGATCACACTTTTGTAAATTCTCTCTCTCATCTCTCTCCCGTAGTTAGTTTGCATAGTTTGTACGAAGGGGTTGATTTCCATAGTATACGTTCCCCCGATAAGAAATGTTTACTTGCTGATCATTGTCTTTCTGGTAGAACCATGCATGAAAGAAGTGATAAATATATAGCCTCTTGGAGTCTTTGGGTGTAATGGAACAACAAGCTCCTAAATAGCTCAAATTAATATTTGGTTTTTCACAAATGTACTGCATACATGCCTATATAGTAGTAAAATAATGAGTTTTTTCTTTGTTTATTAACCATTCGTCCATATCTTTTATTTGAAATTTGAAACCTTTGTTTGCTTTTCAGCAGGAGAAAAAATTTCGCTCCTACTTGTCCAATGTCCATCCCCCAAGATAAGTTTCTGGGTCATCACTCGTCACGATCTCATGGCGACGCCACCAGACACGGGTAACGTGCCAGAACTCTAGGCGGCACCGTGCTGCAGCCGGGGCGCAGGCGTACCCGCACTGCCGTGGCCGTACAGCAACGACACGAGGCCTCCGGGCGTCGACGGCAAGAGCGGTGCGCACGGGCTCTGCCGGGGAGTCGTGACGAGCCTGGGCGGGCCGGCGCCACCGCGCGGCGACAGGCTGACCTGCTCCAGCGACCGGAACTGCAGCTCCGGCGGGTAGTCCCGGACGCACCCGATCCTGGGCCCGGCGCCGGTGGTCCAGCGGAACGAGAGCTGGTTCCCGAGCTGGTACGAGTGCAGGCTCATCTTGGAGTTGATGCGGTGCAGGATCTTCTCCTGCGGCACCACAACCACCTCCTCGCCGTCGCCGCCCTCGCCGCTCCGGAACAGGTTCTCCTTGCAGAAGTCCAGGCAGTCCCCGAACGCGCCAGCGCCCTGCTCCCCGCTGCCCTTGCACAGCCGGTTCTTGCTCACTGCCAGGCGGGGTGGCCGCTTGCGATGCAGCCGGCTGCCCGACGAGGACCTCTTCATGGCCGGCGTGCCTGATGATGTCGCCGTGCTGCTTGTTGTCTTGTCATGGCTCGTGGATGGTGGCGTGGCTGGCGCGGTCTTTGCAGTGGACTTGTCTTTGTCAGCAGCGCTAGCGGGGTGGGATTTGGAGTCTTCTGCACACGAGGGGTGGCTGCTCTCCGTGTTGTTAAGCTGGGAGAGGCTACCCCTGTGCCTGATCTCAAACTCCCTGAGCCACTCGTCCTCCTCACCTTCTGACGGGCTCAACTGTAGAAAAACAGCAACCAAAAGATGTTCTTGTGTCATAAAAAGGGACGACAATATATGTAAATAATAATAATAGGTTTTGCTTCCTGAGCTAAGATGGTAGTATATGTGTAGCAGTATAGCACTCCGATCTGCTTCTTCACCTTGACATTTGTAAGATCCACGTTCCTACTCTTCAGATAGTTCATGAACTCACGAAAGTTCGCCTCCGTGGGGCGGTAGTGCCCACTATGTGGCCAGACAGCCTGAAAGATGCTAAGCTGAATAAGACAGGTGACCTGGGTGCTGTACAAGTAAAACACTACGAGGCTGGTAGGGAAGTGTTGATTCATGCACCCTTAGAATCCCATTCTCTACAATCAGTCTGCCAGCAGCAGATGTGGCTCCACCGGCGAGGAAGCTGGAGTGCTGAAATGTGCCCTTGCTCTTCTGCAACAATGTGATTATTTTTCATCTGTCAGAGGCTGCTTCCTGGTCCTGGTTCAGGTTCTTTTGTACTGTCTGCTTAAGGTTTCAAGGTGGTGTGGCTGGACATACCGTACCGATGTATAGAGCTCTGGTTGTGCTCAGCACAAAGATCCATTTTGCATCCCTGGGGCCTTCGGATGTGTCGACGATTTTGTGGCTCAGCTTGTACATCATCTTTCCATCCTCAACCACGATCTCATAGGACTCCCTTTCTTTCTACACAAAGTAGCAAATCATCTGCTCAGATAAAACGCCTTTTCTGCTCTGAGATTTCGTATTCATTGGTGTCAGGGTTGAAGCACTAACCGGGCCAAGATACCTGATGCATTGTTGCAGCAGCTTCCATCTAGGACAGTGATCATCAATATTAACCTCCTTTCCTTCGCCTATATCCAACCTATTAAAATGGGGTTTCATTTCAGAGAACTTTGTACTTCTTATCTTCAGCTGTTTTTTTAGGCAATTCTTAAGCTGCTTTGGAGATAGATTTAAAAGTTTTACGTGAACTATACCAGTAAAAGAAAGGCTGTTTGCTCTCACAGTGTAGCCAGTATTGGTAGTAGTAGTGGAGGTTGTGACCATACCGATGTCGAGGATCAATCTGCCCATGAAACATGAATGTTCTGTGATGTTCTTTCATCAGTTTTAGTGTATCAAATAAATTGTTTTCATACGTACTGCTTCAAGCCAGTGTTGCAGTGCGAGCTTCTGAGCCTTTTCATCCTTGGAAAGACCTTTTCCTACCTAAGCAAAAGCAGAACAAAGATATGAATTCAGTATTCAATTGTACTAGAACAAAGATATGACAATAGTCCTTTTGGGAATCAGACTACACCGTTTCAGCAACTGAGCATATTAGCTTCATAGCAGCAATGGGCTGTTGGCATTGGAACATTAATGCCACGGTTCAGCAATAAAATAACTAGCAGACCAAATTTGTAACAGCAGAACAAAATTAATTTGACTTGTTTAGTTTAACAAGTTCATAATATTATCAAAACAATTAATGCAAAAAAAAGGATCACAATAGTGCCAAGAACCAGTATAGTAGGACCATAATACTACAAATTCTAAATTCCAAGCTCAAAATAATGGTTAAATAGCATAATGTGCAAACGCATGAATTTACCTTGCCAGCTCTCATTCTGGCACGAGACCGCTTTGAGAGGGCCAACTCAGGCTTCTGTACATCGAAAAAAGACACTGAATTGTGCTTGAGCAACGCAAAATCAAGTAGTTTCCACCTGGATGTAGCATACAATTCACGAAATTTAATAACACTGCCACATTGTCAAAATCACACTATATCATGTATGAAAATGCATGATTAGCATAAGGAATTCTACAAACCAGCGTTGTTCAACAAGAACAGCACAATCCGCAAGTTGCAGCCTTGTCCTAAAGCTCTTGTACACCTTCTGCACTCTTGTTGCTGCAGCCTGGTGCATTGGGCTGACCATCCCAATTACCGAGAGAATTTGGGGGTAGGTTATCCGTGGACCTATATCTTGGCGGGATGATAGGCTTGTAGCTGTAACTCTTCTTTGCAGGTTTAGGACTCACCATTGATAGCTTAGTTTCAACTTGAAATGGATCACCCTCCTTTTTTTCAAAGCTTAAAGAGCCTCTTACGATGAGCCTCTTGGAGGTCAGTGCATCGAGCAATGCTGTTGGCGATTCAAGGGTCTCAAGTGTGCTGAGATTATCAAAGCTTAGAGACCGCACAAAGAGCCTGTACATACCATCATCATCATCATCATCCTCAGGAAGATAGTCATCTGGTGGGTATGAGATTGACAGCCCCATTTCCTGATTAAACTGAAATATGTGACAGTTTTCTTTGTCCAGCCTTTTGCCTAGCGTTTTCTCTGATATGCCTTGCTGCTTTTGTTCCTCATCTGAATCATTTCCTGAGTAGTGTTCTTTATGAGTTCCTTAACACCCTTTGCCAGGGAAAATAAAATGATATAAACTGTAGGACCTTTGAAGTGGAAAACACATTAGAAACACTGAAACAGATTCATGACTTTCCATAACTATTCACGATTTTACCAAGGCATGTCAACTATAATTGAAAAGTCCCATATGATATCTCTTGTGATAAAATTTTATGTGTGTATTGAGTGAGATGCCAAGAAGAGGGTAAAGAAAGTTCGTTACAAAGAAAAAAATGGAAAAAAAAAGTAGAGGGGAAGAAAGAAGAGACCAAGAAATTTGTGCATAAGTTTTCCAGGGAAAAGACAACGCCAAGAAGTGAAAATCGAACAGCAGCGAGCTTTATCTCCTTACCTTCAAATTTATTGCGCCATCCGTCCAATAGGACCTATTGACAAGAGGTCTGCCAGGCAGAAAGATGAAAAGAACAGCAAATTTTGCAGGGCAAATGGGAGCAGGTTTAGGAACCAAGCATAAGTGGTGAATGGTTAATGACCACGTAACGGGGGCAAGTGGGAAAAACATGGTGATGGTGTCTTCGCCCCAAAAACAACAAATCAAGGTTTGAGGTGCCTGAATGTTCTCAGGGAGAAAAAGGAAAGATGGTATAATGTTTAGTGTTGTTAAAATTAGATAACAGTTAAGAAACACAACATGTGTATAATTAGAAGCGTAGAACTGATATTGCCTAGTGACCAAACCACAGCCAAAAAAAACACTAACATCTGTTACTAACTTGCTATTGCTAAGCATTTCCTTTGGCACCTGATGATCAGCATTTCCATGTTCCATCACCGTGACCCCGATGATCTCCACAAACGTTAAAAAAGCTACCGCACTAAGCCACTAACCCTGCCAAATTATATTAGCAAACCGTTTACCTCGTTGGCATTCCACCGAACACCCCACATGCGGTTGCATAACTTGGCATCCATCCTTCCGAGTTTCCGACGGCTCACAGGTGACTGCGCTGCCTACTATCAGGTCACATTATGAACTTTGAACGAGACTTCATGCCCTTTCTTGCGTCATGTTCCCCGCCTCCTGCCCTTCACAGAACAATCCATGATGCTCCCTCCTTTTTCCCTCGCCGCTGCGCTGAGGAAGAAAAATAGCACACAAGCTGCATCCGTCCCGTGAACCCTGTCCGCCATCACGGCAACGTCTACCTATCTTGGACACCACCATGGCGCTGCTGGAGTTTTGAAGGTTTGCTATTGCACAGTTGCCAGGTGCGGTGTCGTTTCCGGGGATGGTTGACCGTTGAGTTCATTCAATCCAGCTCGATTAGCCCAATTGTGGGCCTGTTTAGATCAACGAAAAAAAACTTGTTCCTGTGTTTTTCTCAGTAGAAATGTTTATGCGATTCTATAAAATTCTTATGTTCCAAACAGACCCGATTCACATGGAAAGTTAATTTTCCACATCAATCTGTCGTAGTTCATTTCCCAACGTCTATTCTACCTCTTGAACTCTAAACTAGACATTTTAATTCTCGAACTGAAAAAACGTTAAAATTACATCTTCTCGGGATAGAAGTGGTATTGAAGACGAATTTGTATTTTTAGCTAACAAAAAATCAGTTAATATAAAAACTTTAGAGATAGACGGGGCACAACAAAACCAACAAAAATGTCTATAGCTCATAAAAAAAAGATTTCTGGAAGCTTAAAATAATGTTTAAAGATGTAGGCAAAAAAATATTTAGTTGGCTGTGTCTTGTGTTTGGTTGTGGAAAGTTTTCAAAACACATTTAGACATCAATTATAATGTTTTGGTATTTTTGGATTTATTGAATCAATTATAACATTTTGGTATTTTCTAGATTTATTGAATCCTATTTTCTTAGAGGTAAATCTTTTTTATTAACTTATAGAGATGTTTCCACGAGATCTAAATATTTTATTTATATTTTTCATATCCCAATATATCTCTAGGATTTTTTATTGGAGCTTTTTTAGAAATTAAGAGACATCTTCCACGGTTTTAAAAGTTACCAAGTATTTATCATATGTTTTTACTAAGAAAGTCATGAAACCACATTGGGAGCCATCTTAAACCAGGACGATGAGATAATTTGAATGTTTTTTGAGAGTCTAGTCTAGGAGATAAAATATCTAGTTTGGAAATTCAATTCGGAAAATTATTTAAGAGTGGTAAAAAAGAAGTTGGAGGCCCATTTCGTTGTCAAGTCTCAAGTGTCAAGCTACTATCACAAGGCTGGTATGCTCAAAAAAAGCATCACAAGGCTGGTCCTTTTTTTTTTTTTTTGGTTCTTTTGGGCCGGATAATGGAGCTGATCGTTTCCGTTTCAGTCCTAGTGAGTATACTGAGTAGTGTGAATTCCATCCATGCCTAAATCCATGCACCTATCCCTTTCCTGCGCGCCACACACGGAAACACAATTTTTTCTTTTTAGGACTTCACGCGTATTTCATTAATATAAGCAGCACGGAATCACAAAATCAAATGGAACGTGATGTGTCCCAACCATTTCCCCCATCTCTGTCAGCTTTGTGCCTGTGTTTTCTTCTGGAAGAATAGGTCGGCAAATGTGACAGCGGTGTTTTCGCCCCTCCGAACCAGATAGCCTAATTAGTTGCTTAAAACATATTGTCAAACATAGTTGCCATCAGACACTCAGAGTTACTAAAGATCATTCTCGTCACAAAACATAACAAAGATCACCGGAATGTGTCAAAACATGTCCTCCTCCGTGTCAGTTTTGTGATGGGATTGCATTGAACCGGAACGAATCGTGGTCCGATCGATGTCGCCGCGTCCTAGTCCTAGGAACACTGGAACAGGCACACCATGCCTGCTGTAATTTCGTTATGTCACTTCAGTGGTTGATCTGATCAGGCCAGGCAGCGGCAGCGGCAGCAGCTACCGGCGCCATCATTCTGACAGTAACCCGGAAACTGATATTCTGCATCCACTACGAACTCGTTTGCTTGGTGCACAATGCAAGTAGCTGAATACATCGTTGTCATCTGTCTGTCCTTGTAGTTGTCGTATAGGAGTAGCAAGTCTGAAGCAGGTTAATTTATTTTTTTTTTTTTGCGAAAGTGAAGCAGGTTAATTGACTACTCATTCATGAGGCCCTACATTAGATTAGTATCTAATCAAATACGTACTTAGTAGTTCATTTTGGGTAGCTGAATCTGGTCGCCGGGACAGGAGTCTCTCCAACATACGAGAAAAGCTTAGTTTTTGCTATGAACATTGACTGCTATCAGCCCCGGAGCTGATGAGCCACATTCAAGTGTTCAGTGCCAAGAAGGCAAGAACACTGCTTGCTGGTCACTGGTAGGCAATGGTGGGCACCTGAGCTAGCCCAGCAATAAAGCACGCAACCATTATCTCAGGCCTCTCAAGCAATGGCCACCCCTGTGCGGCTGCGTATGTCCCCCTGAATTCGTACACTTGTCATTGCTGGAATTCAGGGAAATCATCGGGGATTCAGGATGAGGCAGCGGGAATTAAAGCCTGATTGAATATGACAGGATCATTCAATACCCTGCTGAATATGACAGGCAGGTTTTCATCAGTTTTTGTCTCTGCTTCAGACACTGATACTGACAGGGACGGGTAGATTTACATAAACGCAAGTTATTTGGGCAGATTTTGTATTATTTGGAACAAAGCAGCAGATCATCAGTAAAAGAAACGCGGCATGGACAATTGGAAAACCTTCAAGTGTACTCAGCCTGATCCCGTGTTTTTTTTACATCATAAGCCTGCTCCCGTGTTGTTTTTCCGTGTGCATTCATACTGGAGTACCAAAAAAGGCACAAGGATCTGGCAAAAACAAAAAACAAAAAAAAACAAAGATGAATCACCTTGGAAGCTTGGATCGTGGCGTGGCTACGCTAGCATTGATGAAGAAGCCACGGTATGCCGGGCAAGCCAAAGAAATCTCTCGTCTGCCAAGTTTGGTGCGGCGTCGCCCTCGCTCCGTCGTTGCAGCGGCCGCACTCATCAACCAATGCCTCTCAGCAGCAGAGTCCCGATCCGCTCCCCCCGCGCGCGTGCATTTTGCTTGCACGGGTTGCCGAGTCGCCGTCGCGTCCCGCCGTCGTGCACCCGAAAGCTACCGCCTCGCCATCGATGCTTGCGGCCGCCGGCTAACGGCAACCGCAACTCCACGTACCGACTGTACTGACATGAGGCAACAGGCATGCCATGTAGGCACAAGCAGTGCCGGGCATGGCCATGGCCCATCCCATCCAGGTCCAGCAGTCGAGCGTCCGAGAGAGACGAGAGAGCCCCCCGGCCGTCCCGGCGGCCATGTCAACGGAATCGAATCCCCGTGTCCCCAGAACGGAAATATAGCCCCCCGCACACGTCGGCGTCGGCGTCAGATCAAACGTGCGCGCTACTCCACCGCGACTGATGGAGAACGAGACCACAACTGTTCCTCAGCAGCTCAGCACAGAAGCAGACTAGCTATGGCTAATTGGCTACGCGTGCCAGCAATGGCAGCCGTAATCGTGTACAGCCTCACGGCACGGTCTGCTAGGAACGGAGCGAAAGAACTTCGTCGCAGCACAGGGAACCGTTCGGTTTCTGGTAAGAAATTTACAGGCTCAAAAGCAGCAGTAGCGAGCAGTGATTCGTCAATGGAGCTTAACGATGCCGGATTAGCTGGGCGACCAGGGCGTTGAAGGTGTGGACGACAGGAGTCTTGACTTGGCTGGGAAGCACGCGCACGCCCAGCCCAGGAGAGTCCGGCGGCCGCTGAGCTCAGCTCAGCTGCCACGCACGCCGCCACCAACAACGCCGCCACCACCACCACCACCAGTCCACCAGCGCGACGGCGTGAGCGCGCCAGATTTTGACCGCTCCCCAACCTCCCCAGCGGCCAAGAAGCCCCCGGTCCGTTTCCTTCCTTCTGGCCTCCCCTCCCTTTCCTTGGACGCTCACGCTCCCCCCCTGCCTTTCGCGGCACTCCACACGGGCGCCGGGACCGAACTCTCCCACTGACGCGGGGACCCTACCGTGTCCGTGGCCCACGTGTCAGTCAAGCCTACCATTAGGCGACTCGTAGGCCCGCCCTCGCGACTGCCGTCTGCGTGCGCGTCCGTGTCCGTCCCTCACCTCCTCCGGCCTTCCGCTTATAACGAGAAGAAGAAGCTAACAGCTGCAGCCAGCAACAAACACGCGCGCCACGCCACGGCACGGCAGCCTGACGCGGAAGCTTAGACACAGAGCGAGCAAGATGAGATCGAGGGTGTCGCTGGAGCCGCTGGCGGAGGAGCCCGGCGGCGGGGAGGAGGAGGCGGCGCGGCGGCGCTCGGGCCTCCACGCGGCGCTGCACCGGTGGGCGCGACTCCTGTCCGGGGGCGCGGCGGGGGACGACGCCCGACCGGCCGCCGACCTGCGCGTGCTCCTCTCCGTGCTCGCCTGCCCGCTCTCCCCCGTGCCGCTCCTCCCGCGCCTTCCCCGCCACGTACGTTTGCCGCCGCCGCATCATCAACACTCTAAAACCTTCCCCTGTCCGGCGCTTGCTTTGCCTTCGAATGATGTATTGATGGGGGCGTGTGTTTGTGGCTGCCCGGCCGTACGTGCAGGTGGCGTCGTCGGCGCAGTACATCATCGAGCAGTTCAGGGCCACGACGGGGTGCGGGAAGCTCGAGGACGGCGCCGTCAAGAGCATGTACGCGTCCGGCCGGGTGCGCCTCACCATGCTGCAGGATCCCAGCGGCGGCGGCGGCTCAGTCGGCGGCGCCGGGCGCGGCCACGAGGGGAGCTTCGTGCTGTGGCAGTTGGCGCCCAGCATGTGGCTCGTCGAGATGTCCGTGGCCGGGCAGAGCGTCGCCGCGGGCAGCGACGGCCGCGTCGCCTGGCGCCGCACGCCCTGGCTCGGCGCGCACGCCGCGCGCGGGGGCTCCCGCCCGCTCCGACGCGCGCTCCAGGTTGGCACGCCCCCGCTCTCCCCCACTCACTCACTAGTCACTGCCACCACCGATCTCTGTTTTTTTCTGCATCGTGATACCCATGTTCCTTTTTTTTTTTGGCCCCCCTTCCGTTCGCCTTTTTTCCCGCCGTCTCGTCGCTTTGCCGATCGCCATGGCATGCCTCGCATGCACACCGTTACTGCTTGCTGGCTGCTGTGCTAGCGCTAGCCTGGCCCATGCCTGTCCATGACAGGCGGGCCCCGCTGGCGCCATTGCTGGCTTTCCCTCTGCTTTCGCATGCCAATCCATCGAATAGCCTCCTGCTTTTGCGCACGCCCCCTTTCGCTTTGCAGTCCATGACCATGAGAGAAAAAAGAAGAGCCGAAGATCCCTTAAACAACTCGATGCGAATGCGAAGAATCTTTGTTAAGAAAAAGAGCACTTGGGCCTTATTTAGTTCGTCAAATTGGCGCTAAAATTTTTATAGTGGAATTCCTATAGTATTTTTTTATTTAATAAAAATTGTCCAAACTTTGACTAATTAGACTTAAAATATTTGTCTCGTAAAGTATAATAAAACTGTGCAATTAGTTTTTAATTTTATCTATATTTAGTACTCCATATATGTGTCGGTATTTTAATGTGACGAAAAATAAGGATTTTACGTAGTAAATTTGATGATCAAATTTAACGAACTAAACAAGGCCTTAGGTGTACATGGCCTCTGCACAAACAGTTTTTATCTTAGGATCTGCAGGCATGCCACACTGTTGATGTCATGATTGCCTCATGGCTCATGCTCTGCTCTCACTTGAGCTCTGCAGGAGCAGGAGAGTACCAAGTCCTAACTGGCTTTGTTTGACCTGCGGAGAAGGCATTAGCAGCAGTAGGTGGTGTGGGATTAGCCTGCCTTTAATTCTGCATCCGTCACATGGTGCTAGAATAAGAATATCTCTGTCTGTGGGCCTACACTATCAGTACACATATGCTGATGTGATTGTGGGAGTTGACGAAAATACTTTTATGTTTTGCCTGGACAACTTGTCAAGGAGGATGTACAAGTCCTATGCCTGCAAAACTGCATGACTCTAATATCATGAAACAATGTTCCTAATCCTGTGAAAGGAAATAATTCCAGGTTTCGAGTTTTATTTGGTTGGATCGATTAACACCCTGTAAGGTTGTCAGTAGGTTTCTTTCAGCAAGGCTATAGCAGTAAGAAAAATTGGGGCCCGAGGTCATGCTCTGATCCTCAAGATCTTCATGCTTACCGGATCAGACGCTTTTTTTTTTTTTAAATAAGTCCTGCAGGGCAGGTTATATCTGATTGGCCTACACACCAGTTTATTGTTCGAGTTGGTTTTTTAGGGTATACTATCATTAGGCCAATTTGATAATGAGTACAGCTCAAGTGAGCATATGACTTTTGGTGGACTGCTTTGAGGAAGCACAGGCACATAATACCATTAAGTTTCACTAGGTCCTTCAGAATTGGATAACAAATGTCCTAACTACTTCAAAATGCTGGAGGATTGTACGGACGCAGCACATATGTTATGGCTCTTAGCTGTTTGTACCATCACAGAGAATTTTTAAACAAGGGTGCTTTGTTTAGCAGTACTGTTCCGCATCATTAGATCAGCAGTGTCCTCTCTCCCATGCTAATAAATTATGGTGTACTGACATGTTCTTACCAAAACACTGACGCTGGGAATGCACTGCCAGTTGCTGTTGCATGTTCCACTGTCCTCTCTACTCTAAGACAATAGCTGAATGTTCTGAAATTTCAACCCCAAGTAGAATCATCTGATATAAAATTTCAGAGTGAAGGCATATGCACTTGGGCTCACTTAGATTACCATTTTCTTGGAGAATCTGATCTGCCCGTCTGCATTTCGCTAGCATTGGTGGTCCTAAGAAGCACCAAACACATGCGTGCCAACAAGTCTGAGGTTTTAATCTGCTCAGCTTTGCTGACATGTGCATTTTTCGTTTCTGGCTTTGTTGCATCCATGATCCATGTGCGTGCACACACATGTACTGCTACAGTATCTTATTACAAGTTGTCACTGATGAGCTTCTTTTTTTTTTTGCAAAAAATTGTGATCATTTACAGTACATGTGTTACTGACAGTAAGAGTGAATTGGTGATTTGTGCACGCAGGGCCTGGATCCTGTGACGATCGCGTCCATCTTCTCGACGGCCGAGCACGCCGGCGAGAAGGAGGTGGACGGCGAGGACTGCTTCGTGCTGCGCCTGGACGTGGGGCCCTCGGTGCTGTCGAGCTGGAGCGACGGCACCGCGGAGGTGATCCGGCACGGGCTGACGGGCTTCTTCAGCCAGCGCAGCGGGCTCCTGGCGCGGCTGGAGGACTCGCAGCTGACCCGGATCCAGTCCCCCGGCGCGGCCGCCATGTACTGGGAGACCACCATCGCGTCGTCCGTCTCGGACTACCGCGCCGTCGACGGCGGCGTGGCCGTCGCGCACGCGGGCACCTCCACGGCGCACCTCGCCCGGTTCGGCGTCGGCGTCCGCGCCGCGCGCGTGGTGACGCGGATGGAGGAGTCGTGGACCATCGACGACGTGGCGTTCAACGTGCCGGGGCTCGGACCCGACGCCTTCATACCGCCGGAGGAGGTCCGGAGGAGCCGGTCCTACGGCGCCGCCATCGCCGGTGGCAAGTGAGAGAGCTCTGCCATGTCAGGGCTTGAGCTCCGGCGGCGTTTGTGTAACATAGTCTGCATAGAGAGAGCTTTGTTAGTAGTAGATTCGTCTTTGTCTGTCTTCCCTTTGTAACTTTGTGAGTGTGTGGCGTCGATGATCGTGCATGTACATATATGTATCTGATTTACCCAAAAATAATTGATGACGAAATTTCCAAAGCCTCTTTCAAGGCAATGGTCATCATGTGTCTGCAAATGAGCGGCATTATTAGCATTGGCGTCCGTTTCTGCAGGAACCTGTGCTGCTAACACTATACCTTCAGTAGCATTAGCACACTGTCACCCCAGTGTCCGGTTGCCCTTGTCCTGTGCCGCTGTCCCCTTGCGCCTAGCATCAGCACTTGCGTATGTTTCCAGCGCGATCACGTCACCAAAAAAGGCTTCGCAGGTCGCGCTCCGGGGACCTGTTACGGGATGCTGCTTGTCCTTCTTCGCGGCATCGGCACGGCAAGACTACCGAGGTGGTCGAGCGATCGCGGTAATTGGCTTGGCAATGGCAGCTGAGGTAGCTAGTGTCGATATGATAAATCTCTTATCGACTCTCATGGCCCCAAAGACTTGTTGAGTCTTGAGGCCACATGGGATTCTTCAGGTCTCCAGCGATCTGCTCTGTGCATCGCAGCGCAAGGACCACTGCCTGCACAGCACTCCTCGAAATGCTCAAGCGTACCGGCGACCCCAGGCGCCGAATGGTCGCCGCCCAGTACACTCACGATATCTATCCATCCATTCATTAGCCGATCTGTATCATGCCAACAGCAGGCAAACAATGGCTACGTGAACTGCACTGCTTACTTGAGCAGCAGGGGACAACGTGTCCTCTGGTCCTGCTCATGAGCTCATCCGATCCCCTTTGGGTCGATCAAATCACATGTCAAAAATTGTCCACGGCTTGCAAGTTGTTGTTGTTGCAACAGTCGTTACCTACTGGGCTGCGTACCTCTGTCTCCCTGTGTCGTGCCAAAAGAGCGGCGTCGGCAAGAGATGTTGGAGGTGAAGCTGTATCATCTTCAGTGGTATATGGTCCCGGTCGAAAAATCTGAGCCGGATGCATGCATATACACGCACGCAATAGCAGGCAATGGCAGTGGCATCGTCTGATCTGATCGAAGGAGCAGTGCCGAGACGCGATCGAGCTAAGCTATAGCCGGCCGGGGCGTGCCATGTGCGTTCTAGCTTGATATGATTCAGTAGTAGTGACACTATCAAATCAGAGGTGATGTCACCACGCAGCTAAACTAGTAAGTACAGTACTAGCTAGTTGTAGTAGACAGTATAGCGACTGCATCTAATATTCGTTTCCAACGGAAGAATCAGCAGTGTTCTGCCTTGTCCTCGATCAGACCTTTTGTAGCATAGTGCTGCACGCAGCTCGTGTTGGCTATTTAAGATTGTACATTGCAGGGTTATTTTTGTAGTAGTAAAGTCTATTGCAACTGCAATGGATTCTCTCGGTTTTTGTTTTGCTTTGATAAATTATTAGCCAAGTTTAGGAAAAGACTAGCCGTGCTCCTTTGCAAATCACTTACACTCTTGAGATTTTTTTTTTTTCCTAACCCAATACTCGAATACAGAAATACTGTCATTCTAGTTTTAGCAAAAGTCATACTATTAAGGTTGGCCAAGATCACATATAAATGTTATTATTAAGAAAAGATATATGGTTCACTGTGAAGGACAAGATCCAGTCCACAGGGGGTTCAACTGTTTTCTTTCAGTTTCTGCACCGGTAATAATGTCCTCTCTGCAAGTCTGCGTCGTTTCTGCTGGCAAACTGTTCCATACAGTAGACGTCATATCATACTAACGCAAATATCAAAATGGTTTGGTTAGACATGCATCGTCACACATATCTTGATTCCAGATTTTTAGTAAACCACCTCTTGGACCAAAACTGAACCTAACCCTTCGTCGTCACTTGATTAATTAGACACCCACAGCGAATAGTGGAGATTCAGAAAGTGGACGAGGGTTCAGAATTCACAGAGCTGCTGGCTTGCCGAGTGCCCGTCGTCTCAATAACAAGGATAAACTATAGGACGCCCAGAGCAATCCATGCGATGAGGGCATGCCGTACGGCCTCGCGAGTTTCCAAAGCGTCAGATCGAGACGTCTGAACAAGTAGTAACAATATAGTACGTATATTAGTGCCACACTCACAAAATGACAAAAGTATTAGGCCTTTTCAACAGATAGAGGGAAGTCTGAGGACAGAGTGGGACCTGGTGTGCTTGTTCATAAAACAATCTGGACCTGCTGAGTGCTGTCTGCTGAGGGTTGAGGGGAGCTCAACCGAAAGCGCGATGCTGCTTAGATCACCCTGAGTCGCTTTTCCTCCAATTGCTGCAAGCGCCTGTACTGGGCTGGGGATTAGGTAACTGCATACGATTCGGAGAAGGAAATTGGATTCGAAGATTCGTAATTGTGGTCCTCAGGGACGGCTAGCTGCTCACGCTAATCCTCGCGGGATGATGGGAAAATGGACATGTTTTTTTTTTCTTTGATGACATGTTTAATTTGGAGCACAGTTTTTGTTTAAAGAAAATTTGCAAAAAGGCGGTACATTTTTCGGCGTTACTTTAGTTTCAAACGGCTAGGGCGTTTCCTTGTAGAGCATGAAACAGCAGGCCCATTTTCTTTAGGCGGCGTTGCTTGTCATGGACAGGCGGGCCTCTCCTGGCACGCTTACTTCAGCCCATAATGGGTGAGGGGCCGGCCCAAAGCTTTTGTCTTCCCGCGCCCAGTAGCACCTATATATAGGCCCAAAGCTTTTTAAAAAACATAGGATGCTACTCGCGCGACAATGGCGACTGGCCACACTTTATTAAGAGCACATATAACATCTTGTGTTTAGCTATAAAATTGACTTAGATTTGTATGTGCTTTAATAATGACATTGACAAAGCAAAAATTACAAGGTGCCCTTAACTTATAACATGAGAACTATAGCAATTTTCCAAATAGCGCATTGTGTTAGATTGATCTTAGGCGTTTAATAAACATTGAATTAAGATCCTGATTTACATTAAGTTCTAACACCTTGGAAATCACATTCTATTTTTAGCAATTCTTGAAAGTTATCAGAAATAAAATCAAGAGGATTTAATATATACACATTATTTTCACCATTTTTATGTTTGCAAGATACTTTAATGACAGGACGGATTTAGCTAAATACCCTCACATCGTGTCAGCGTTCAAGAACTGTTGTCAGGCATGGACATACGTGCAATGCATTTTTTTTATAGTTAAGTTTCCCAACCTCAGCTGTGCGTCAATCCGATTTTCAACCTTAAATTATGAAACTGAGTAACGAAAACTCCAATTACTGAAACTGACAAATTTAGTTGGTATACTGTGGTTGGTTTCATAGGCACTTTTCTGCGGTTTTCTAAAAATAAATAACAAAAAAATCAGGTTTGATCTTTAAAAACTGATTAAAAAAAACCAAGTTTTATTTAAAACAAATAATAAAAAATAACTCTAAATCAGATTTTTTGTTGGGCGGCCATATATGGAAGGCGACGCCGGCCAGCTTGTGCTTGTGCATGTTGCTTGCTCGAGACTTGGGAGTCGGGACTTTCCGCGCAGCCACAGTCAACAATAATGCCGTTGTCGTCGGTGTCGTAATCCTCCGGCGAGGCTCCCTCATCCGCCGCCCTCGATCGGCTTCCTCGATCGAGACTCGAGAGCACCTTCGGTGTCCACGTACTTCGCCGACGTCGCGAGCTTCTTTCGGATCATATATTCATATCGACATACTTGGCGACCGGCGTCAATACCTTCACCGGCCGGTGCTCATCACGAGCCTTCGGGGACCGGCCGGGGATCGGCACGAGAGGAGGATGCCGCCGGCGAGCATCGGCGAGAGGCCGGTGGCGAACTTCGTCGGAATCGGGACCTCGACGGACCTCGGGTGCCAGCGGCCGCGTGAGCATCCAATCCACGCCATGGCCGCTTCACAAAAAGCACCACTCCCAAGGCGGGGCCCACGAAGCCACGTAGGATCCGGACACGCGTCGCCTCCGAACCTGGGCCCCGGAACGTGGAGTACATATTCCATTATTTTTCTTGGGCTTATTACGGCAAATCGTGCTTCCAACCTCCACGTGCAGCAGGCGTTACCCTGAGGTCTGGTTGGCTGGTTCGCCGTACGCGGGCCCTACCTGTCAGAGGAGATGCATGGAGGTACGCAGGAGCGGGTAAGCAACGGTAGGCGGTGCCAAATGCATTAGGAGGTTTTCTGTGATGTCACATTCAGTCCCAGAGCTGACGTAGGATGTGGGGCCCCACCCCTTTCCGAATTATGCCTGCCGCCCCATCTCCCTCCCGGCCATTACTCCGCCACGACTACGCCGCCCACCTCCGCCGCCCAACTAAAAATCCCCCGGCCGTTCCTGGGCACACGTTTGTCCCGACATGGCCGGAGCCAGCGCCAGCCAGACGCCGTCGTGGTAGCTGTAGCCCCACGACCCCCCTCGCCGCCCGCTTCCTCCCATTCCTCCGGGATCGCCAATTCTGTACTAGAGCTGAGCTCATCGATGGATCACGAGCGAAGCCCCAGGGGCAATGCTCGGCTAAGCGGGAGCGGCGGCGCGTGGTCTGCGAAGCACAAGAGCCGCGGCGGTGGGAAGAAGCCGATCAAGGTGCTTTACATCGACAACCCCATGCGCGTCAAGACCAGCGCCGCGGGTTTCCGCGCCCTCGTGCAGGAGCTCACCGGCCGCCACGCCGACCCCTCCAAGTACAGCCCCGACGACCTTGACTCCGGCGCCGCCGCCCCCAGGGGCGCGGACGCGTTGTCGGAAACCATCGTCGCAAGCCCAAGCCCCAGACCTGCTGCTGGCAATAAGGCCGCGCCGCGCGGCGTGGACTACGACTACGATTATTGCGAGGACGACGACGACGGCGGCTTCAGGTCGCAGCCGCTGCTGGAGAACAACTATACGGTGTTCTCGCCTCCGACGCTGCTTTACGACCATCACCCGCACAGCAAGGTGTGTGATACCCCGGCCCATCGATCGATCTCCCGTTCCGCTCTGTACATGATTCTGTCATTGTCTTCCATTGTTAACTGCTGTTCACCAAGTTGCAAGCAAATCTCTTTAGCACATTATTAGCACTAGAAAAGGTCAGGCCCACCGCATCAACGGAAAAGAAGACCCTTTTTTGTTTCTTGTATAATTAGCTCACGATGCCAGTGTTTGGGTGATTTATTTTAGAAGAATAATAATCGTACTCTAAGCACTAGTAGTTAAATTTATCATTATTATTAGGAAAAGTACACTTTTTTGTGATCCTGGCACTGCCGTATCCAGTTCTTGATGAACTACAGTACACTCATTTATACATGCACACCTTTTATGTTTATTTCTAGCCATTTTGTCTCTTCATTACTATTTGCTACACATGAGCTGATGCTTGTTGCTTCATGCAGTTGCCTTTTGTTCATTTGATCCTTTCCATTTTTAATTTTATGCTACTCCCTTCATTCCAAATTATGTCATGTTTGCCTTTTTCAACATGCGTAGCTTTTGTTATGCATCTAGACATAAATGCATTGTAAAATTGTGTACTAAAAAAGACAAAGCGACTTATGATTTGAAATGAGAGAGTAATTAGTTTTACTTTTGTTAGGGTCGGTTTATCATTCCTCCCTTTTTTGATTTGCACTTTCGTTTGTTTGACATTATTGGTCACGGACCTAGTTTAGTGAGGGACACATGGAAACCAACCTATTATTTTTTATATGAAGGTATTTCCCAATCAAGCAATAGATTGAAATCTTTATCATCCTATCTCTTCTCCTATCTTGGTCTACATATGGCTACAACCTTGCACTTCACACAATTTACCCTCAAGTAATCTCTGCCTGAATCAACATGCAACTAGGTAGGACCGTAGGAGCATAAGTTGGATAATAACCCCAAGTTCTGCTCAAAGTAGAGCAAAACAAGAAGAATCCAAAGGTTTTGTGAAAATATCTGCCAACCAATATTCAATATCACGATGAAGCACAACATTCCCTTTATCCCCTGAGCTCGAGGAAAGTGAAATCTTATACATATAGCACTAGGTACTTGGTATACATATAGCACCATTGTTATTTTAGAAAAGTGGAACACCATTCAAATTTATCCCATAACCACAGTCTTTTAACTGCAGCTATTATCCGAAGAATTTGAGACCAACAACTAGCAAAAACTAAACATATTCAGATTCAATAGTAGATAGTGCGATAGAAGATTATATTTTCTAAATGACCATGCAATAAGTGAACTACCCAAAAAGTGACATGAGCCGAAGTACTTTTTCTATCAATTGTACAACCTCCAAAATCAGCATAAGAAGAAGACCTTAAGCTAGTACACAGTAGAAATCCATATGCCAATGAGTAACATGTAGATACCTGAACATCTTTTTTGACAGCTTGCAGATGCTCTTTTTTTTTTGCGACAAGACAGCTTGCAGATGTGAAGCATGTAAGGAAGCTTGAAAATGAGAGCACATAGACTCAGAGAATATTGAATGTCTAGCAGTAAGATAAAGCTTAAGTGATCCAATCATGCTCCTATACTCTTTTTGAGCAACAGGCTTCATCAAGATCCAGTGTTGAAGCAGTTCCCATAGTTGTCATAATAGGCTTGCAGTTTACCATCCCAAAACGATGTAGAAAATCCCTTGTATACTTAGTTTGATGCACAGGAGTACCTTATTTGTTTGTTTGTTTGCTGTCTCAAAGAGTAAGACAACTTTGCTACCATACTCATGTCAAATTCTTTACCGATCATTTCTAAAAACTTAGTCACAATACACTTGTGTTGTTAGCTCTCACCTAGTTTCACTAGATAACCATATTAACTAAAGATTTTCTTCCACGCACAGATCTCATCCATTTTAAATAAACTAGCGCCATTAAGCATTTGAGAGAGAGCTTTTTCAACTTGGTACAATGGGACACTCAAATGGAAAAGAAACAGTAGGATCAAAGGACCACATAACAGTATACTTGAATAGGTCATAGGTGGACACAATGATTGAAGCTATCTGGCCAATTATTCAGTATCATTTTTTTTTAGAATTCCAGGGAGTCACCCCTGGTCCATCATAACTCAGCATGCATACATGACCATAAAATTCTGCGTGCATACAGGACCATAAAACTCAGCATGCACACATGACCATAAAATTCAGCAACCTACTATGGCCTGAAAACTCTGCGGCTGCTACAGCTATCAGCTGCAGCAAAACAGCCCACTCAAATGATACTCTTTCAGAGATCACCCACTAAAGACAGGTTCAGGAACACCACACCGATGATACTCGACTGCTCGTCCAGATTATCTACAGGACACTCAAGAGGGGAGGGGGGTGAGCTTCTTTGTTATCAGTCCATTCATCACTGTATTTATAATAGTGTTTGCTAGCCGGCATCCATACCCTATGTAATATTTCCACATCAACACTAAGAATTTGTAACAGTGTGATCAGCCTGTGTCATCACTGTATATGTATTTGTAACAGTGTTATCGATCCGTGTCATCAGTTAGACAGCTTTGATAATAAAAGACCAAGCTAAGAACTATGCAATATTTCCACATCATGGAATATATTATATCATATATATGCGAGATGAATTGTGTGCTGAATCAATAGCTAACACCAATAGTATCCTCAGTTCACTGTACTCTTGCTGTACTCTTTATTTACTGCATTGACACTTGCTTTCCCTTCATGGATTTTATTTTGGCAAGCATCTTTAGTCGTCAATTCCATTTGATGTTCTTATAATTCTATAATAAGTACTACAAGAGTGTTATTTTGCCATATCCTTTCTCTTGATGATTACTAAACATATCTAATGCAGGCTACTTCTGAATCAGAAGCTGGATTCACAAGGGAGCATGACAATGTTTGGTCCAAATGAAGCTGAACAAGTTAATACAACTATAGCACCAATGATTTCAGTGACAAGCACGCCGTAAGTACTATTGAGTGTTTCTTTTTTTCCCGAAAGAACTCATATTTGTATCGTGCTATTGTTCATGTACTTTTGGGATGCACTATCTCTGAACTAACAGTAAACCTAAATCGATGAGGTCATGCGGCTTTTTTTTGTCGTGTCCGTGAGACGGTAAACTATTTTTCTGTTCCTAACAAAAATATATTATTCTTTTTGTATAGGGCAACAACTGGTACAAGAGACTATTCGCAAAAAAAAAGGTACACAAGAGACTACAGCCATGAATATGGAGATGATTGCGACAATGGTGGTGAGGGGCTGAGGGCTATGACCATGAAGATGACAAGGATTATGGCTGGCAGTTATGATAATGAAAACTATGGCTCTAAAAGGGCATGGTTATTTCTGACTTACGATCATGACTTTTCCTAATGGAGCCGGCCGGGAAGGATAAATATATATATAAATATATATATATATATATATATATATATATATATATATATATATACACACTTCCCTTTGTCCCTTAAGCAATTTATCTTATGCCTAATGAACAATGATGTTGTAGACAACCACTCTAATTAGTTCCCATATTGGTCCTACTTAGAAGCATGTTATTTAGTTTGTTACTTTCTTCACGGTGATTATTGCTTCCTGTACATGAGTTTGGAAGGAAAAACAATATAAAACGGTGCTGGTTGTGAAATAGTACTAGAATTGTCAATGTCCGCGCAATACAAAATAGCAACAGACTTAATTGCCAATGGGCAAAAGAGCTGTTGCAGTATATAGGAGAGTCTACAGGGTACGAGCGGATGAAATCAAATGATATTGTTAGAGTTAATGGTTATATATGAGCAATATATGTTTGTCTTTTCATTTAAACCTTTTTATTCAAAACTCGTTCAAGAAACTGCTTATACAGGTTTGTATATGTGCAAAATTGGCATCACTTTATTCGTCTGAACGTTTCTGCTACTGATGTTGCTGTCACTTGACTTACCATGGCTGATAAAGCAAGAAGATAGAGTCTTAGAGAGGAGCAGTGGATCATGCTTGTTGCTAGGTCTGGGCAAAAAGCTCATAGCTCGCTAGCTTGCTAGACCTGTTCGTTAGTGGCTCATTTGTTTGGTGTTTTAAACAAGTGGAGCCAGCATTTTAGCTCGGTTAACGAGCCAAATCACCAGCCAAGATAATTCATGTGACTGCAACTGAAACCGGCCCATGTATCTCTCGGCCCAGCTCAATACGCTGGTCCACCCCCTCCTCCCCCCTTCCGCGGAGGCGCAGACGCGCATTCTGCACGCACGCACACAAGAGTCTACCTCGCCGCTCACAGCTCCTCCTTCCTCTCCATGACTCCGTCTCTCCGAAGCTGCACGTCGCCGGCGCAAGCTGCTACTCGCCGTCTGCCTGGGTTGCACGGCGCCGATGCTGCCCGCTAGCTGCGTGGCGTGAGTCAAAGCCGAGGCACTTTGGAACCATATCGATGGCGAGCCTGGACTTGATGGATTTGGGGATCAATTAATGACCATTCTTTATTGCATTTGTTATGTACGTATTTTCCTTGGATTGGGGATTAGCGACTGTTTTTTATTTGATTCAGATTGCTGTTGTTTTTTATTGGATGATGAAAGGTTGTTGTTCATTGGATGGATTATTGTGGTTTATTGGGTGAAATGCACCACAGGCCCTCTGAACTTGCACTGCTGTATCAAATAGGTCCATGGGTTTACAAACCGGATATCTGACTTTCCGAACTTGTAAACCAGTTCATTACAGGCCCAAATGCCAAAACCAACCTGGTTTTGCTGACATGGCAAGTCCACTGTGCACTAGCCCAGCGCCATTTATGAAAGAACACCCCCATGCAGCCTCCCTTCTCGCACCCGCACCCTCCATCCCCACCGACGGCGTGACGAAGGACCTCGTGGCGCGAAGCGACAGCGCGGAGGCGGAAACCACGCGTGACGACACGGAGGCATAGCCTGCAGTGCGATGGCGCGGCACCCAACAGCACCCACCCGAGGCTGCGGTCGCCGGCGATGCCGCTAACGACGAGGCCGCTGAGGCGGAGACGAAGGCGGAGGCCGCACGGGTGGCGGTTGCTAGAAGAAGTCCTCCGCTTGCACAGACAGCCACCCATGCGGCCTCCGCCTCAACGGCCTCGTCGTTCGTGGCATCGCTGGCGACCACAGCCTCGGGTGGGTGCTGCTGGATGCCGCGCCATCGCGCCCCAGACTATGCCTCCGTGTCATCACGCGTGGTTTCGCTGTGTGCTGCTGGATGCCGCGCCATCGCGCCCCAGACTATGCCTCCGTGTCATCACGCGTGGTTTCTGCCTCCGCGCTGTCGCTTCGCGCCACGAGGTCCTCCGTCGCGCCGTCGGTGGGGATGGAGGGTGCGGGTGTGAGAAGGGAGTCTGCATGGGGTGTTTTGTGATAAATGACGCTGGCCCCAGCGCACACTGGACTTGCCATGTTAGCAAAACCAGGCTGGTTTTGGCATTTGGGCCTGTGATGAACCAGTTTACAAGTTCGGGGAGTCAGATACCCGGTTTGTAAGTCCATGGACCTATTTGACACAGCAGTGCAAGTACAGAGGCTTGTGGTGCATTTCACTCTTGTTTATTTGCACCCTGGAGCCGCCGCAACGAATCTCGATACAACCACGAACCATCCATCACACTAGGCTAGAACACGCTGATTTTCTCTTTCCTCTTTCACACCATCGAGCTTACGAGACAAACAAGCCGGCTCGAGTTAGCACGCGAGGCAGGCTGAGCTAAAATTTAGACTCATTAGTACAACGAACCAAAGCCAAACAAACTCAATAATGAGCCAAGACATAACAAAGCCGAGCTATAACGAGCCAAGCTCGCTCGATATCCGGCACTACTTGCTGCTAGGAAGGCCACATTCCCCGTCAACTGCCTCTGTGTCCACCAGCAGATCGAGCTCGTGTTGGGTACTTATTTGTACGCAAGTCCCATGAGGATGGAGACTGGGCTTCTAGGTGTTGTTTGGAATAAAGGAATCGAAATCAGAGCAAAGGAAAAAAAAAGGATAGGATAGAGAAATGAGTGAAATGAGAAACAAAGGAATGAAAAAATGTAAGCAAGGATTAAAATTTCTATTTGGAACAAAGGAATACAAAATACGAGAATTAGAGTAACACCACTGGACGCAAACCATGATCCATTAATTCAGTAGCTTTAAACTGACCTCATCAGAACTATAGCCGTCATTTTCCCTTTACCATGTGGATCAAGTTAATAAAGTTGTGGCTGATGAAAAAATATAAAATAAGGAGAACATAGGGACTTGTTTATAATTTTCTCAAGCCTTATAATTTTCTCAGTACCGCTGTTCATCTTCCAATCGCCATTATTTCTAGTTTCTACTGCAGTACCCCAGCCGCCGTGCCCTGTGCTGCCATGCCACAGCGATGCCCTTCGCCTTGCCACATCGATGCCCTCCGCCTGCCCGCCGCCCTGCGGCCGCTAACTGCTTATACTTCCGCCGACCGCCTAGCCATAGCCGTCGCGCGTCCTGCAAATATGTTCCATGCGATGCTGGTTGTGTCCGTTCGTTCCAAAGTGGTTGTTTGCAGTGCTGCGAGGAGGAAAATTGCAGGGGCAAAGATTGGTTTTAGTGCGCTAAGCACGAGCGCAAGCACCGCAGGAAATTTTTCCTTGGCTCTGACCTCATTTTTCCTTTCCTCCAAAAGTACAAGCTTCGCTGCTGTTCCTCTGGAAAGTTTCCTGCCGCTTCCTTCGTTCCAAACGCGCGAAGCCAATTCCTTTCCTCTGGATCTCATTCCTTTGTTTTTCCTCCATTCCAAACGGGGCACGCACACGCGCTTTGCATGTCTAGCCAGCGGCGCACCGCACACTATCGCCCGGCCGGCTCCCTTTTCATTTCGTACATTCCATCTCCTCCGTCTCCCCTCCCCAGCTCCTCCAGGCAATGCACGCAAAGATCCACCTCCGATCCCCTCACGGCTCACGCGGCGTTCTCTATTATAAATTGCATCTTCCCCACGGCGGCAGAAAGATGGCCTGGCCTCGCCGCGCCACGAGCTAAGCCAGCGTACTTATTAAAACCTGCGTCTGCGTGCTCCCCCACTCCGATCTTGCCAGCCCAAAACCTGCGTGCTCCCCCCCACTCCGTTGTTGGCAGCCCAGGTCGCAGGGCAGCAGTCTAAATTTGCCGGTCACTGGTTCGCATTGGCTTGGCCTCATCGTCTCCCGGATGAAAATTGGCACGCTTGTATGCTCCCTTTGTTAGCAGGCAGGAAGTAGCAGCTTCATCTTAACACCCACCCACCTACCCTGCAACGGCGGGGGCGAGCGCGCGAGAGAGCTTGCGCGTTTGTTTACACTTGTGCGTCACCTAGCCCGCACCTGCATTTCTTTGGCGGCCGCGCGCGCGCGGGCCATGGGGAGTTCATGCGTGAACCTCTCCCGCGCCGTCCTCCCCGGCTTCGGCGCCACCGCCAAGGGAGGAAGCCGACGCCGTGCTGGCCTCCTTCCGTTGCTGTCGTCGGGGCGGCGGCACGGCAGCAGTGGCGCGGTGGTGGCGTGCTGTACTTCGTCGTCGTCCGCTGCTGCCGGCTCATCGTCGTCAAGACCGCCGCCGCCGTCGTCTCTCCCGGCGCACGACGGGCTCGGCGGCGGCGATCCAGCAGGAGCCGCCGGCGGGATTGGCGTTGCCGAGTTTCTTGGCGCCAAGAACTTTCTCATCACCGGCGGAACTGGTTTCCTGGCAAAAGGTGCTACGTGGTTTCCTTTTCTTTTCTTTTGTTTTTTCGTCTGCGTGGTTCCCCGGCCAAATAATCCATGCTAGCCAGTCCCTGTTCTTCATAATTTTCTTTTTCTCCCTGCTGTCAGTTCTTATCGAGAAGATCTTGAGGACAAATCCTGACGTCGGCAAGATATACGTGCTCGTCAAGGCCAAGGACGGCGAGGCTGCATTGAGGAGATTGCAAAACGAGGTGTGTGCATGGTGTTCACATATCCATTTTTCTTGTTACATACGGAGTACACTTCTTCCTTTCCATTCGTTGTTCATCCATACGTCCGTGTCTGCACTGCAGGTCGTAGACACGGAGTTGTTCAAATGCCTGCAGGAGATCCATGGGGAAGGCTACGACAGCTTCATCGCACGAAAGCTGGTGCCCGTCGTCGGCGACGTCAGGGAAGCCAACGTCGGCATTGCGCCCGACGTCGCCGACGAGATCGCCGATCAAGTGGACGTCATCATCAACTCAGCGGCCAACACCACGTTCGACGAGCGGTTCGTGGCCGTTGCTGTCCAAAACTTGTTCCTTCTTCGGTGACCCATCGCCATGACCATCCACTTTTGATTGGCCGCATGCAGGTACGATGTCGCCATGGACATCAACACCGTGGGGCCGTTCCGGATCATGAGCTTCGCGCAGCGGTTCCGACGGCTCAAGCTCTTCTTGCAAGTGTCTACAGGTAGGTCGATCTTGAAAGTGGAGCTTGTGTCTTCCACTACCCTAATCAAGCTCTCAGCACTTTGCTTGTGTGTTTGGCGAGCAGCCTATGTGAATGGGCAGAGGCAAGGCCTGGTGCTGGAGAAGCCGTTTCGCATGGGAGACACCATAGCCAAGGAGCTGGTTTCCTCATCAGGTTCTTCTGAAGAAGGGCATAAGATCCCCGTGCTGGACATCGAGGCAGAGATCAAGCTGGCGTTCCACTCTAGAAGACAGCCCGATGATTCTCCCTCGTTTGCTCAAGAGATGATAGATTTGGGCCTAGAGAGGTAAATAGATAAGGCATCTAGCTAGTACTATTTATAGTGCTCCTATATAACTATAATAATGCAGCAGCAGCAAACGAAGTAAAAGTAGCTCGATATTTGGGTTGTGAATTGTGATTATTGGTAGGGCAAAACTCCATGGGTGGCAAGACACCTATGTGTTCACCAAGGCCATGGGAGAGATGGTCATCAACTCCATGCGAGGAGAGATACCGGTGGTCACCATCAGGCCCAGCGTCATCGAGAGCACCTGGAGGGACCCATTCCCGGGCTGGATGGAAGGGAACAGGTATCTTTTTTTTTCTCGAATTAGGGAACAGGTATCTTCAGTGATGAAACCTTCAGATATGTATCTATCTTCATGGTAATGACAGTGATCTCTCTTGCCACCGGCAAAATTGTCGATGAACACAGGATGATGGATCCTGTGGTCCTCTACTACGGGAAAGGCCAGCTGACAGGCTTCCTCGCCGACCCAGATGGTGTTCTTGATGTGGTAATAATAAGCTGCTAGCTGTTGATGACGAGTCGTAGAACCCCATTAATCGTCCAATCTGCTGCTAAGCCAGGTCCCGGCGGACATGGTGGTGAACGCGACGCTGGCGTCGATGGCGAAGCACGGCGGCGGCGCGGCGGGGCCCGGGATGCACGTGTACCACGTGTCGTCGTCGACGGTGAACCCGCTGGTGTTCGGCGACCTGAGCCGGTTCCTGTTCCACCACTTCACGCGGTGCCCCTACAGCGACGCTGCGGGGCAGCCCATCCTGGTGCCGGCCATGCGCCTCTTCGACACCATGGAGCAGTTCGCCAGCTACGTGGAGACGGACGCGCTGCTGCGGAGCGTCAGGGCGTCGTCGTCCTCGTCGCCGGCAGTGGCGCAGCGGGCGCGCGACCTGTGCGCCAGGTCCGTGGAGCAGACCGTCCACCTGGGCAGCATCTACCAGCCCTACACCTTCTACGGCGGCCGCTTCGACAACGGCAACACGGAGGCGCTGTTCGCGGCCATGTCGCCGGCGGAGAGGGCGCGGTTCCACTTCGACGTCCGGAGCGTCGACTGGGCGGACTACATCACCAACGTCCATATCCCGGGCCTCCGGAAGCACGTCATGAAGGGCAGGGGCGTCGCCGCCAACCAGCTGCTCGCCAGCACCTCCGTGTGACCGCCGGCCGGCCGGCAAAGGGATGCGCGACGGCGGGCGTGTACACTATCTGCCAGGCCAGACTGTTGCTGTTGCTATATGCCCCTGCCCATGCCATGCCACCACCACACCACGGCCGATGACCGACGACCAATCTTGCCGTTCCATCTCGATCCATAGCACTACTACGTAGCAGCAACCTAAGGCTGACTTGGGTACGCCATGCTTGCATTGCATTAACGATAGATATACCAGATTGTTTCTCTCCCCTCCATGTTGAGCTGTTGATTCTTGTACTTGACTCTCGTGTAGTTCAAAACAAAATGAAAGGCTGTGATGATCAGTAGCCGAAATTCATCAAGGATGCACATATAGTAGCGACTCTGAAAACACTTTAGCAATCTGAAAAATCGTGCTGTCTGCTAGTGCCATTCCTAACACTGTAAGCCATTCTTTACCAAAATTTAATCTACTGATGATGAAAAGGAGTTTAACAGTGCCTTGCCATTGATGAATGATGATGATACAAATTAGTACACGCCTATTGGTACAAGCTTAAGCTACACAAGTACAAATGGAAGTTCAGTCCTTTTTTTACCAATTCCACGCCTCAGTAAAAAGTGCATAAAAGGAAGGGCGGCAAGAGTCGTAAGAGGATGGCCGCCCTTCTATATTCCTGAAAGGCTGAAACTCGGGCATGGTGGCTCAATTGCTCTTTCAGGATTGCAGCATCTCTTGCACTGACCAATGGCAATGGGGACCTCAAGTTTTGCATAGTGTTTTGGTATTCTCCTGTTATTTCTTTCAGGCCCTTGATCCAGCAGATGTTGACATCGATTATCATGGCACAAGCTGGGAAATGTCTCAAAGGAAATAATCCGGTGTTCTTCGCGTCACGTCCGGCTCACCTCTCCTTGGAGCTGGTTCAAACTGTGATAATAGGAAAACAAAATTGGTAATCATACACAACCAGTTTAGCAGTACACATGGCATAAGAAGTCTATTCAGTTAGGCACTACATGCCAACATATCAAGTTTGACTCATTTAGTCATTTTACAATAAAAAAATCATAACCACAATTGATAGTACATTCATATCAGGGTGATCCCACAAAACATGAGCCAAATAAAACGGAAAAGTAGCAGAATGATGTGGTAAGATTACCTGGATGAATGTGTGACTGTTGCAGTCGTCAACTTCCAAAATGGATGCCATATTGCCGCACCGATAGCAATAGTTTGGAGCACTGAAGATGGTGACAACTTTTTGTTCCTGTAAATATATGCATCATGCATGATCAGAAAGATCACTTCACTCAAAACTCAGCTCATTAAGCATCTAATGGTCAAAGCAGCTTACATGAGCCCAGTTATATCCCTCCATAACTAATTGATGAGCCCGAGCTACAAGTTTGAGATTATTTGTGTGATTAAACTGCTCCGATATGTCCTGGAGAAACAAAGGAATAAATGAATAACTTCAAATTTAAAAGGTATAAACGAGGTAACATGAAAAAAGATGTGTAGTACCTGGCCAAAAGTGTAGCCAGCACCACGAGGGGATATGCCCCAACCACATCGATCGTCTGGATCTGACCATAAAAGATCGCACATAGGTCCCTCATGAGGAACCTCTTGGACTCGATCTAAGCTGCGCACACTATCAAGATTTTCAATTGATGGAGATAAACCACCATGAAGGCAGAAAATCTCAGATTCCACCTTCAAGAACATAAATACTGTATCAGTAGAATCCATGGCTGGACAGACAATGCCATGATGTTAAGAAAAAACAAGGGATATAACTACATACAGTATAGTACTAGGGTGATAGAGACAACAAAAATAATTCTTTGAATGAATGATCAGGATTTATCATCGTTTCAAATATTTGAACAATTGTTGTAAAAAAATATTTGAACAATTCATTCATACAGTTTGATAAGTAAAGATTCAGAGAGGGAAACGTATTCGCGATAGACAAACCACAACATAACCATTAGCCAACCTCTGTTCCATAGAACAGTCAGCCATAAGATATTTCTACATTTATGTTTTATTTCCCCTAATTCTAAATGGGCACAACACAGATTACTGACTCTTCAACCAAGAGTAAACAAGACAGCAAGTATAAAAGCCAAAATGATAAAGTGAGAAGCAACATAGCATAGCATAGTTGCCACCGTATCACAACCATTTGATTCTACAACTGCTGGAATTGACAAACAAATGAAGACAACTGATGTTCAACTGGGTGTTCCAAGTAATTGGAACATCTGGATACAGAACACAGACTCTGGTTCTCAGTTTCTAACATGCTCTAACGGGTTAAAAGAAGTTGGTCATAACCCATAAATATACTGCCGCCTGAAGAATCTGAAATTAGTGAAGCTACTAAGCTATTTGTGGTTCTAACCACTACACTATTTTAGTGTTTTAAGATTCATATGCTGTGCATAGAAGAGACACTCCAGATACAACTGAAAAAAAAGGTGATTCCAGTCTTAAGAGTACACACCAGAGCTGTCAGAGGAAAATAATCAAAAAGATCCGTAAATGTCTTCCATACATTTGCATTGCCATACCTGGTTTAGAATAAAGCAGTCAGCAACAGAAATGACAAGAAGCTAGGATTATATTGTGGACTTGCAGGAAAAACCATTCTTACAATAAACTTACATGAACCAATGAGTTTATATAAGATAACAGACAATATGATCATTCAACTTTCATACCAGCTCCTAAGCATAGTGATGGTGCGCCATCAGACAAAAGCTATACACAATGAACAAGAAGTATCTAGCAGTCCAAAGAAGTCTATTAATGCATAACAGAAAAGGCACAAAATGCCAAGGGGATTTTGCACAAGTGAGAAGAATTGGGATAGCTATACTAAACTAAATAGGAAGTTAACATACAACTGTGGAAAAAGATTAAACATAGATCTCCTCACAGATACAGTATGTGCTATTAGGAACATGCTACGTCTGGAAATGTAAGCTAAACTTTAAGCACCTAAACAAACTCACTTTCGTAGGCATTCATCGTAGAATCCATACACCTGTGTGATCTGCATCCATAAAATAAGAGTTTCAGTTTGAAACAGAGAACACAGAAAAAATGATCATTAATAGGGATGGCATCTAAATTATAAGCAAACTAAATTATGAACAGAAAACCAATATGGGGATGGCATCTAAATTGTAGCAAAGCAAATTCTGAACAGGAAAATAATATTCATGTATCAACAACTAGAATAATTTTCTCTGCTCTTGATTAAATCCTGGTAACAGTAGCTAAAAACTAACATGTCATAAGCATCAAGAAAGTAATATTTGATTGTACCTGCCGACTCTCATGGTTTCCACGAAGGATCGTAATTCGATGTGGGTACCTCACTTTTAATGCTACTAGAAGCTGGAGAAGGAACATAATGTAAATAACTAAATATATAATGGTTACTAATAATACAAACTGAAATTATGACATAAGAAATATGTTAAAACATAACTTCATAAATCAGATTTCATTTTTCCAGAACAATTACAAGTGAAACAAGACAATTCTGCAAAGCAACAAAGAAAACTAACTTGACAAAGAAAATAAGTAGTGGTTAATTTCTTACAGTGACAGTCTCAACAGAATAGTAGCCACGATCTACATAATCCCCCATAAATAAGTAATTGGTGTCTGGACACTGGAAACAGGAGAGAATAAAACTGACAGGGATTAGAGGATGGAAAAGATGGCTTCAATCATGGGTGCAAAGTATTTTCAGGGGAAAAGAGAAGAGTCAACATAGTTGGTACCTTCCCACCAATTCGGAAAAGCTCTACAAGATCATGGAATTGTCCATGTATATCACCACATATTGTCACTGGACTCTTGACAGGCTGCATACAAAAGTTACAGAAGCTTAGAGGCAAATACCTGTACCCTCGTCAAAATACAGAACACAATAAATCGTAACCACATTTAGGAGAACTTCACATCACGCCGTTTTGTGCATGCATAACCAGGTAGCTATTTAAGTAAATCTTTGTTTATAAGCCAACGATTGAGCCAGATGATATGGATTGAAACAGGAGGAAGGCCTTAAATTATAGTGTTCATCCTATTGTGTTAGTGTTACATTCTACAAGGAACAAGATCGACATGAAAGCACTGAACCTATCGACCAAAACGAAAGCAACAAGACTGAAAGATTTAAAGTTCAATCCTTAATCATAACTCATTGATAAATAGAAGGACAACAAGGGCCAACCAAAATGGAGCATCACAAAAAACAACGTTCTTCAATCTTCTTACAATGCAATGACAAACATTATACTACATAGTTCAACAGCCTTCAGAACAAGCAATACAGGTGCCCTCCTACACCTATAGTGAAACTGTGGAAGATACCCAGCACAACAGTGAGGGGTAAACTGCCAGCATAGCGTACCTGAACGTTGCTTTCCTCCATCAATATCTCCTTGGCCTTCTCGCACAGTGCCTTAACCTGAAACATGTAGGACCCATTATGCCAATTCCAAGAATGTTAGAACATAAACCTGCAGTCCTGCACATCTATGGACCAAGTATTCCTGCTTTTGGTGAAGCGGGCTCATAGCACACAACCATACAAATAACAGCCCAAATAAGTACATGTACCATCACACCCCAAATATGCACTTTTATGGTCACTATTACTTGGTCTGATTAATTTGGAAGATCACAACAGATAAAGCTTTCCATTTTTGTGCTACTTTTCTGCGAAAATAAAAGGAGATCTATTAACATGAACCAAATCTGAATCACAGGGAATGAATCGACCCTGAGCTCTATAGCCACAAACTACACACCACCAGATTATCCATCTATGCACCGAACCGCCACCATACACCAAAAGAGGTTCAAATATCCCCCAAAATCAGCAGAACACCGGATCACACTTGCAACCCAAACAGTACACACCAAAGGGAAGGCGAGAAACCCTAGGCGTGCCCTTGCAACAGATCAGAGGAGTCCGCATTCACCAGATCACGCCGCGAAACAGGAAACGAGCGAACCGGAAAACGGAATGGAACGAGGGGCATAGCCGGGCTGGATCTCACCTCCTGCTCGGCGAGCGGGCGGCACTGCATGAGCTGCTCGATCTGCGCGTCGAGGCCGCCGCAGCCGCCGTTGTCTACGTTCATGGGCTCCATACCGCGGCGGCCGTCTTCGACACGAGGAACCAGCTCGAGCTCGAGCTCGTCGCCGGCGGCGAGGCGAGGAGAGAGAGAGGAGGGAGAGCGCGCGCGCGCGCGCGGGGAGTGAGACTGACAGAGTGGGGAAGGAAATCGGGGAGAGGGAGAGCCGAGAGAGAGATTGGTCGCCTGCCAGGTGGGCCTCCCTGCTCCACACATGGGCCCACCCGCCGCTCCATGCCGCGTGCGCTGTGGCAAGTGGCTGGGAAACAACTACGCGTCCGTGGCTGACAGGTTGGTTGGTTTGTGGGCCCTTTCCGTCAGCGGCTCAGAACATTGTGGGCGTCAGGCAACGTGGAGCGAGGAGCCGAGGACCGAAAGAGGAAGGTCACTCACGGTCCACAGGGACCCATCTGTCAGGCTGTTGTGGCGTGTAGAAGTTACGATGGGTCACTGGCTCGGTGGTCCCAGCTTGCAACGGGCCCATCTTCCAGTCACATCCAGTGCCAGGAGGACTCTGGTAATGGCCCACGAGTCGGAGGTGAAGTTCATCTGCCGTGCCGACCAAATTGAGCTTGCGATTGCGAACCAATCCCTAGTCGCCTGATCTGGGCTCTGGGGAGAATGCATCTGTGAGACTGATTTTCCAGTCAAAGCTACTGCTTGTTTGAAGGGGAGCCTCTCCTTTGCTCCTCTTTGCTCGTTGGGTTTTGGTTCAAGAGGGGAAGCCTTTGTGGAGACCGGCGAGGAGGGCCAAGATCGAGGTGTTCCTCGTCCACTCTTCTCGATCCGGCAATGCGTGCGGCCGCCGGAGGTACCCCGCCGCGGCGTGGGGGTATCCGCGTCCGCGCCCCACTGGTGAGCTCGGCTCCACTCCCACCTTTCTTGGCCTCCAGTAGCACGCGCGCCTCCTAGCTGCGAGAGATGTAGGTTAGCTCAGAGATGGTGGTTCCTGTGCCAAAGGCGCCACCTTTGGCTTCAGGCCGAGACCTTTCTTCTTGAATCTGGCGTTTTCGTGCGTAAACTTGGAGGATGAGGATTGTTGGAACTCGGATGTCCCGATCCGGGTCCCTAGGGCTTGGTTTTGGAGTCTAGATCCAGTTGTCCGTGTAGTGTTTAGTAATATTTTCTCGCGTAGTACAAGTAGTCTTCTAGGGTTAGTTTACTAGCTGTTTTTACCTTGAGTAATGTTAGCTTCTGTGTGGATATGCCACTTTCTTGTTAGCGAGGAACACTGTCACAGGGGATGAGTATCACCATAACATCTACTGCATTTTTATTATTGGCCCCACTTGCCACGAAGTCATCCTCGGTTTATTAACAATGGAATGAACTTAGAAAAAACTCTAGCAGCTAGCTAAGTAGTCTCATTGTCCTGTCTATACTCTAGACTGCTCATTAGCCACAGGTCGTATTCTTTAGCTAAGAATCATGTCTCTACTTGGAGTTTTTATAAGGACAGAAGACTTACTATCAAAGAATTTGCCAATCATATGGAATCAGTAATAAATTATAACAAAAAACATTTTGTATACAATTGAAATTATAGAATGGCTAATCATTACAGCATTATATTTTGTATAAGCACCTTATTTAGCAACATAACTCGTAACACTAATATAGCAATGCTAGTACATAATTAGCACGCATAAGCATAACTGTTGATGGAAACATAAGGGGCACCAAAATGGATATTATTGGTATCTGGAATTCCAGTAGCCTTGATGTTGGTAAAATTTGTTGGATACTTAGTTGCACATTGCATCGTCTTAACCTTTTTACATATCTTTTGAAAACACTAGAGTAAAACACCCAAATGTTCATGCATTAAATGATAATAGATATAGGTGAAAAAAATAACTGTCAGAGGCTTGGATCAGAACCAAGCATGGAAAATGAATCATGACACATTGGATGCAGCAGGATAAGCCCTATTTACTCAATCTTGAGATTGACCTAAGCACACAGATCAAAGGGATTCACCAGCGGAACTCATGTCCTTTTGATCAATAGTGAGATTTGCTTGCATCTCTACTTCTCGAGCCTCAAGCATTGCTATTATTTTTCCTCAATGCGATCTTTTTAGGTTTGTAGTCAGGGTTATTGTTTCAGAAGGCCGTACCCTTGACCCAGAGTTATAATCTTCCACTCAATCTAGCATTTTGCTTTTAGCAGTTGATTTTCTGTGATTTGAGTTTGGATATTGGTCCTCAGGATTTTCTGGAGTTTGGGTTCAAACTTGTCGTGCAGGTGATTATTAGACCACCCCTCTTTCATAGAGATGTTGTTTCTAGAAGTTGCTGATTTTGTATTTTGCAATTTATTTAATACATTGGAATTCGATTTCATAATGTGAAAACCATTTAGCACAGCCATCTGTTCTCACATGAAAATGTTATGTGACTAGGAATATTTGATGCATCTGTTAATGAGGAATTGAGGATGGAGTCACTTAGCAAATTTTACTAATATAATTTTATCAAATGGGGTTGAAAGCGAAACAAACCCTAGTGTAATTTCAGATCTGCTGTACTTTTAATTTGAGTGGTCGGGTTATATCTGTAGTCTGTAGAACCACATGTTTTTCTTTTCTTTATGAGGTGTTCAGTGGGGTAAGGATATACCCAGATTTTGAACTACTAAACCAACTTACAGCTGTCAAATAGTTTGTCCCAAGTTGACTGCTGAATGATCTGTTCCCTCAATTTTGTATGTTGAAACTCCCAAAGATAGATAGTTTCAAACATGGTTAGTCTTCCAGTTCCAGCATTAACTGTGTGAATCTCATCTGCATAATATTTACTAGTAGGTGGACCAAAAAATAATTAATGTCATACAATCATACCCAGCTAAAATTATGGTTGCTATCTCATTTTTTCATGTATCCACCCCTTTGGGCCTGTCTATCCTTATTGCTTGTACATAAACTCCTTTCCCTTCTTACTTAATTGAAAGGCAGAGCTCCTGCCATTGCGTTCAAAAAAAAAATCTCCTTTTTTCACATTCAGGTCAATATAAGCGTTCTAACTTGATTGATCAATGTGTCTGCAGGTAGAGTCTGTCTCCTGCTACTGCAGGGTGGATGGAGGTCTTAAAACTGTTGTAAGTGCTAGGAAGTTTGTCCCTGGTGCAAAGCTGTGCATGCAACCTGATATCATACCAAACAAGCGCAAGTCAAGGAGCTCACGCAAGGAGAGGTCTCAAACTCAGTCACCACTGCTGCCTGGGCTTCCTGATGAACTGGCTATTTCCTGTCTCATGCGGGCTGCTCGGTTTGAGCACCCAAATATGCGGTTAGTCTGTAAACGATGGAACCATCTTTTGTCTGGAAATTATTACTACTCCTTGCGGAAGAAATTTGGCATGGCAGAAGAATGGATTTACGTCTTCAAAAGGGACCGTGATCAGAAGCTATCTTGGTATGCCTTTGATCCTGTAAACCAGCTCTGGAAGTCATTGCCTCCAGTTCCACCAGAGTATTCTGAAGCTGTTGGATTTGGTAGTGCTGTTCTCAACGGATGCTATCTGTACTTATTTGGCGGCAAAGACCCAGTACATGGGTCTATGAGGCGTGTTGTATTTTACAATGCTCGGATAAACAAATGGCTTCGAGCTCCAGATATGCTGCAAAAACGGCACTTCTTTGGTTCTTGTGTCATAAACAACTGTCTTTATGTTGCTGGTGGGGAGTGTGTAGGGAGAACTCTAAGGTCTGCCGAGGTATATGATCCTAACAGGAATAGATGGTCTAACATTGCTGAAATGAGCACAGGAATGGTGCCCTCCATTGGAGTAGTACATGATGGCAAGTGGTTCCTAAAAGGTCTCAATTCTCATCGCCAGGTTGTGAGTGAGGTCTATCTTCCAGCATCTAAAATGTGGTCAGCCACTGGTAATGAAATGATCACGGGCTGGCGGAATCCAAGCATTTCCCTCAACGGGCGTCTTTATTCTGCTGATTGTCGTGATGGTTGTAAGCTTCGAGTTTATAATAAAGAGATGGGATCATGGACAAGGTTCATTGACACCAGACACCATATGGGAAGCTCACGGTCTCTTGAAGCCGCAGCCTTTGTCTCCCTTAATGGAAAACTATGCATCATCCGTAACAATATGAGTATCACTATTATTGATATATCAGACCCAACAACAGTAACTGAGGTTGACAGTGCGCGCATGTGGGAGGTTTTTACTCGAAAGGGGCAGCACAGGTCTTTCATGGCAAACCTATGGTCAGCCATCACAGGTCGTAATCTGAAGACAGACATTATGCATTGTCAGGTGCTCCAGGTTTGAGTTTGTCAATATATGAAGTGGAATATACTTACACACCTCAGGGCCTTACTTAGAAGCTGAAATGGGTACATGAGCTGTACCAACTACCAAAGAGACCAGCTTTGAACTCAGCAAATATCCACTGATCTCACCCTTGGCACCTATTTGTCAATAAGGCTCCAAGAGATTGGTCCTGGGGACTCGAGGAAGAATATGCCATGTCTCATGAGGCATTAAGGGTTGAATGGCAGCTTGGACCCCATAAGTCAGAAGTGCACGAAGCGCGGACAAAGGATGGTCCAAGCCTAGTGCAGGAACAAAGCAGAGGCAAAACTATGACCAAAGGCTGATAGCTGTTACTTCAGTTTGGTAGAGAGTCTCCAAAAACTTCCATAGAATTGATGCTTGTTTCAGAATGGTATAAGCTGACGCTTCAGAAATTTGCACAGCTGATACAGTTGATGTAGGCCGCACAAGTTACTGTCATGCTGTCATGCGTTTTCAGGCAAGGAAGGATAACAATCCTCTTAACTGTACATATCCTCCTCTTGGTTTATCAGTCATGGGAAGTAATCTTATGCTTATGTCTTGAAACCTTCGCTGCCTGCCTGCCTGGTTATTGTTGGCTGAGAAGCTGTAGAAATGATCAGTGCTATTTCTTCTAGACACCATCTACTTTTGTGTTGTGAATAATGCGGCCTTGTAAGAACTCTCTAAAGGTTGTCGTCCTTTGAACCAGGAACATATGGACTCTATGGAAGCTGTTGCCATTGAATTACATTTATAATCAGTGGTTTGATAATACCCCTACTTTCTTAATTTTCCTCCCTCTAGAGGCATAGTAATGCACTGAGGCCACATGCCCAGTCCTCAGCTGATGTGGTGGATTTGCTTGAAAATTTGTTCGTATGCATAGTAACATTGATGGTCAAACATTTCCACGTAATGACGTGACATACCTTGTCCAGTTGTTGTCAGCATTGATCTGAAAATGATTTGCCAAATTTAGGAGACATGGCTAACACAGGCTGAGATGTTTATCAGTTGTTTAGCGGTCGTTTTCAGAGGCAGGAATCAATAGTGATGACGTTGAACTAGTTTTTTTTTTTAAAAAAAAATACTGATATAAATATGTGTTCTTTTCGTTGGTACATATGCTAGTCGAAGCCAGGGGAAGAACAGAGAAGTCCATGGGCTGCTAAACCTCTGCCCTCCTTGTCAAAAGGCATACCATGGGCTGCTAATGGGGGTAAGTGAAATATCTTGTAAACCCTTTTGGCTGCATCTCCATTCTGTGGGGAAGAATTTGGATGGTTGCCCCAGCCAACTTGGTCCATGTTGCTGACAACTCGATGTAGTTCTATAACTTACCTGTGTCGATTTTTTTCCCTGGTAAAATAACGTGATTTTGTGACTGGATCAACAATGGTCTCAGCATGATTGGTGCAAAGATATGGCCGCATCATGTAGCACAAAGCCACATGCCCCTGATGTCCCCTATGGTTAGCCGTCTACTTGTGAGAACAAGATTAGCGAACATGTTAACATGGAAGGTACAACGTACGATGTGAAGAACAGAGTAGAATAGAACCAGATCACCAATGCATCTCGGCTGCTAGTCTTCAGTAGCTAGTGTGATTGCCTTTTGGCGAGAGAGCTGACAAAATGCGCTTTGCAATGGTAAGCAACACCTAATACGTTCCGAATTCAGGGCCGGCGGCTTTCGTTCCAGTTTTCGTGGAACGACCAAGTCTGCGGTGGGTGGCTTGAGATATTCTGCCGATTCCGTGACTTTCCCTTTCCTTGATTCACATTATTTTCTTGACCCAGCGATAGTGAGGAGGGCACCAAAAATTGCTAATTTCTCGGTCTTTCGTTCGACACTCGAGGAAAAAAAAAAAACAACGGAATCCCGGTAACCGTAACCCATCGCCGGCGTTGCGCCGCCGCACCTGCAGTGCTAGCACCGCCTAGGTAGGCTAGCTGCAGGGTGGCGGCGTCGGATGCTTCACCGTACACTGAACGCTATGAGAGCCTTGCAAGTTGCAACTCGCGCGACGATGCGCGAGGGCAGATACCGGTAGGAAGGAAGTCAGCAGACGGTACAGAGTCCGATACTCCGACGCCAAACCGAGACAGTCCGATACTCCGACGCCAAACCGAGGAAGGGAAAAAGATCGTCCTCTTTCTTTCTTTCCCCCAGCCCCAGGGCCCGAGCCGAACCCGACCGGCGGCGTCTGAACGTGCGGAGGCCGCGATCGCTTCCGGCCCCAGCCAAAAGAGGATCCGGAAAACGACAGGGGAGGGGATGTCCTGTGGCGAGGACGGCGTCGACCAGTACTGCTGCGTGCTGCCAGCCCACTGCGCTACGCCTAGTCGCCGACGCTCGTCCAGTTGGCAGCCGCCTATAAATTCCACCGCCGGCCGGATCCAATCCATTCGTCCTGCCCCGTGCCTTCGCCGACGAGCGATCAACAACTGTCCAGTTCACTACTCCGACGATCCTCTGCTCTCCTCTCGTCAGGGTACGTGCAGGCAGACACGCGACGACCGCGGTCTCTTGATTCTTATTACTTTACTATCCAGCATTGCATTGCATGCCATGCACTCCTGCTCCCGTTTGGCATGCCTGAATCGCGGCGCGGTTTGCGTGCTCCTCTCGGCGCGTTACTCTGCTGTTTCAGAGTTTTCAGGCCCTTGCAACATGGCCAAATTATTACATTCGTTTTAAAAGCAGTTCGTTGGCTCTTGCTTTAGAAGCAGTTCGTTCGCTCTTGCATTTTATTTTACAGGCAGCATAAACATTTTGTCCCTTTCTTTTTGCTGATTGTTATCTCTGACGCAGTTTCAGACTTCCAGTTGCCTCGAAATTCAGAGCTGTAGCTGATCAAAGGCACTCTCCATGGCTGATGCAAAGGACGATGCGGTACCGGCGGAGGCGCAGCCTCTGGGACGGTGGCCGGTCCTGTCCTACGGCGTCGGCCACATGCTGAACGACATCACGTCGGCCTGCTGGTTCACGTACCTGCTCCTCTTCTTGCAGCAGATCGGCCTTGCTCCCAGGTACCCACTGCAAAATCTCTGCCGTTTTGCCGATAATACAACCACGCACTTAGTGGTCTGACCAATGGCTTTGCAGGGATGCCGCTGTTGTGATGCTCTCGGGCCAGGTCGCGGATGGGCTGATGACGATCCTCGCAGGCGAGATGGTCTGTATAAACTGCAGCGAAACTCTCGCAGACAGATTGTGTCTGATTCACTGGTAACTGACTGCGAGCGATGTGTCTGTCACATGATCAGATTGACAGATTTGGCCGGTTCAAGCTATGGCACATTGGAGGATCAGTCCTCGTCGGCTTCTCCTTCTCTTCGGTCTTTGGTGGCTGTCTGCTGTGCACCATTCTGGGGACAGATTCGTACCTTGTGAGGACCGTGGGCTACAGCTTCTTCGCAGCGGTGTTCAACATTGGTTGGGCGGCCACACAGGTTTCCCACATGTAAGCACAGCTCCTTGAAACCGGACTGAACCTTTCTCCTGAGTCCTGACACATGCTTGCAACATTTGAGCTCTGGCTGATGCCCATTTTCTTAACATTCAGGTCGATGGTGAACTGCATGACACTGAATCCGACAAGCCGTGTAGCCTTAGCAAGCTGCAGAAATGCATTCACCATGGTGAGTAGTGAGTACCAGCAATCAGCATTCATCTTATCAACACTTGTAGCTGTCAGTTTTCTTACCATAATTCTACCAAAAAATGTAAATAGAACTATAAAATTATTATATAGGAAACAGGAATCTTCTTGCTGTCGTGCCTTTCTATTAAAACTGGCGTACTAGAACTCTACTAGTGTGTGAACCCATTTATCATGTCCATTTGATCAATCTATTCTGTCTTGTTCCCCTTTAAACAAATTTCCACATGGGGGAATATACTCACAAGAATGGCAAAACACAGGTTGCAAATGTCGGTCTGTATGGGATTGCTTTAGCTGTCTTTGGTGCTATTAAGGCAAAAGAATGCTCAGACATTGTTATTCAGGTGACAAGCACGGACTTGCTGTTCATAGACCAAAGAAATATAAGCACATGTCCCTGGTTACTAATTTTCCCTTCATTTCTTCACCCTTCAGTATCGATGGATTGCATACCTCTCCATTTTCATTGGATGCTGCTTCCTGGTGATCTTTCATGTTGGAACCAAGGAACCTACGTACGTTGATATATTATTATCTAGATTGCATGGTGGATATGTATGCTATATAAATTCTGCTTGTTCTGATTGTGTGTTTTTGCAGCTTGAAGTCTGAACCTAACTGTAAGAAGAAGGCTCGGATTTCCTGGGGCTACTGGTTCAAGAAGACCTTGTACTACCAAGTTGCTCTTCTGTATATGCTTGCAAGACTGATCACAAACGTATCTCAGGTTGGCATATGGAGCCATGTGCAATCAGAAAGTTTGTGTTTCTTAATTAGCTTGAAAATGCACACGGCATGCTCTATCATCAGCTTTGTCTTAGCAGATTTTTAGACAAGGTTTCATCTTCCATGCATTTTGATTTTTTCTGAACATTAGCTCCTAAGATATCCTTTTTTTTTTGTTGTTTTCCATCCAATCCTGATTCCAAACCACAGGTTTTTAAAACGAGTAAAATCTCTAATCTTGAATTGTCAGGTTATAATGAAACCGACTAGTCAATTTACATTGTTGAAGTCTAAGCTGAAACAAAATGAACCATATTTTAGGGCAGTATCCCATGAGAATATTTTGAATTAGCTCTGTCATATTTATCAATTATCATCTCTGGTATTTGATCTCTTACATCTGCTCATTTTCCCCTTTCCAGTCGCTCGTCGCATTCTACGTCACCAGGGATCTGAAAATGAACGAATATTCGAAAGCAATAGTGAGTTCTTTTATTCCTTTGCTGCTTGAATTATTTTCCATTTAAAATATATATGTATAGGATTTAGGATATGAGAATTACTTCTGCCCTCCTTTTTCTCCTCACCCGTTCAATCTCTGTCTGCAGATACCAGCCATCATATTCTGCTGCAGCTTCTTCGTGTCCATCGTCCTGCAGGTCTAAATCCAACACTTGCACAATCAAGATTCAAGAACAATTACAAACATGTACTGCATTGCAAAATTCAGTCTTTCCGATCCTTGCTCACCCATCTCTGGAACTGCCTGCAACACAGGAGATCAAGTGGAACAGCCGGCGCCTCAAGTCCCTCCTCACCGTCGGCGCGACACTGTGGGTCATCTCCGGCGTCGCCGTCTTCGTTCTCCCGAGCGAGATGCGCAACCTCATGTACCCTCTCGCCATGGTCATCGGCGCCGCCAACGCGCTCGTCATGGTGAAACACTGCCCCGTCCAATCCAAGTCTGCCAGTTTCGCGTGCTCTGGCTAACATTACATGAGCAGGTCACGACGGTTGGGCTGGAGAGCGCGCTGGTAGGGGAGGACCTCAACGGCTGCGCCTTCGTCTACGGCTCCCTCAGCTTCCTGGACAAGATCTCCTGCGGAATCGCCCTGTTTGTCCTGGAATCGTACGAAGGTAAGTGACGTCGAGATCGGCAGAAATGCTCGAAATTTTGTGTTTTTTCTACTACTGGGGAAAAAAGGCAGGGAACTGATCGGCGAGGCGCAACACCGTTTTTCTTGACTGCAGACACGATCAGCTGCGGCGAGACGAGGGGCCTGAACACGGTGAGCAGGTACGGGACGGGCCTGATCCCCTCCTGCTTCGCCGTCCTCGCCCTGGTGGTCACCTCCACTCTGAGGCTGCAGGACGCCAATCCGAGAGCCGCTGCACTAGAAGCCCCGCTGCTTGTCTGACTGAATAAACCGGTGGTAATTGTGAGTTAGTGATACGTACTGTATATTGCTCGGGTTGAAGAAAGAAGAAATGTGCATCCTCTTCAATTAGGTTTGAAGAGGAATATGTCGCTTGCTTTCAATTCGATTTGAAAGCAGGCCATTTTTGTAATAAAAATTTGTAATACCATCAGACATGCAGAGTTTTGGCGTCAAAATATACATGAAAATAGAAGTTGCAACTCAAATTTGCGAAGCTTGTGTACACGTCATCAGATTATTATACTACAGAGCAGGAACAGCATCGGGGTCGTGGCTGAAACAAAAGACTGAAAAGTGTGTACAGATCTGTGTGAAAGAACTAGAGCTTTAAACACGCTGAAAACATCCTTGACATTGAATGCAAACATCACCCAACACCGGGGAGCTCCGCTCATAGCTCGTCCTCTGACAGGTACTTGTCCGCGTCCGCCCTCCGGTGCTTTCCCTTGCCGTCGGCATCGACGCTGGGGCCGGCGACCCTCTCCTTCACTTCCTCGAGCCTCTCCTTGGCCGTGTCCGCCGTCTCCCGCGCCTTCTCCTTCACCTTCTCGTACCCTTCGCCGGCCTTCTCCTTAGCCGCCTCCACCGTCTCCCATGCCGCGTCCTTGGCCGACGCCGCCTTCTCCGTGGCCTTCCCCTTGGCGGCCTCCTTGGACTCCTGCGCCTTCTTGCTTGCCGCCTCCGCCTTCTCCGCCGCCGCGTCCTTGGCCGCGCCAGCCTTGTTGGCCGCGGCGTCCTTGGCCGCCTCCGCCTTCTCCTTCGCAGCGTTGGCCTTGTTGGCCGCGGCGTCCTTGGCCGCGCCGGCCTTGTTAGCCGCGGCGTCCTTGGCCGCGTCGGCCTTCTCCTTAGCAGCGGCGGTCGTCTCCCACGCGGCGTCCTTGGCCGCCCGGGCCTTCTCCGCCGCGGCGTCCGTGGTCTCCCGCAGCGTCTCCTGCGCCTTGCCGGCCGCGTCCTTGGCGGTCTCGTACCCCTGCCCGGCTTTCTCCCGGGCCGTCTCCTCGACCTTGGCCTTGCCCTGTTTCGACCGCTCGTGCGCCTCGGCGCCGCGCTCGCTCGCCGCCTCGGCGGCCTCCTTGGTCTTCTGCTTGGCGTACTCCGCCTTGCTGGACGCCTCGCCCGCCGCGCCCTTCACCGTCTCCTTGGCCTTGTCCTTGGCTTCCCCGGCCTTGTTCGACGCGCCCGCCGCGGCATCCGCCGCCTTCTTCCCTGCCTCTGCAGCATAGGCGTGGCCGGCGTCAGCGCGAGAGAAGAGCATCGTAATGGCGCGCGGCTCAGTTTTGGAAACCAAAAAAAAAAAAAAATGGTAGGCAGCGGCGTGGATTTCTTACCGGAGGCGGTGTGCTGGGCGGACTCGCGCGCGGACTTGACGGTTTGGCCGGCCTTGCGCGCGGCCTCCTCCTCGTCGACGTCGGCGTGGTGCTTGAGCCCCAAGCCCTCGGAGATCTTGTCCTTGGCCCAGCCCGTCCACGACTCCTCCTCCTTGTTGCTCTCCTCCACGACGTCGTCGACGGTCGTCTTGGCCGCCACGCCCACCGCGGCCGCCGAGGCCACCGCCAGCATCAGCAGCAGCAGCAGCGCCGAGGGGACGGCGCGGCTCCTCGACGGCGAGGCTACCGCCATTGTTGATACTTCTGAGCTTAAGCCTTAAGCTTGGCGGCCGCGAGACTAGCTGTATGTGTGCCTTTTTGTCAGGGATGCGAACGAAGAATGTACGATCGTGCTGGGTTTTGAGGGAGCGGAGGCCGGAGGGTCTTATGGGCACCCGGGGTTTGGACGCGTGTAGGGGGTGGTTCGAGCGAGGCGGGTGGCGAGGCGACGGGTGTCCGGCTGAGGTGGCGCGTTGCCGGACACGTCGGTCACCGTGATCGCTTTGGCCTTGGGGTCACAGGCTTCTGGTCGCTTCGCTTCTCGGTTATTTCGAAATGGTGCAACACACGTACGAGAACGACTCACTGGGTTGCCAATGTGGCAGCACATGGAACGATTGGCGGAGAGCCGGAGCCCAGGAGACGCAAACATTGTTGTGCAACTGTAAATAGGGTTAATTTTCCGCATTCCAAAATACATTTGTTCGTAATTCTTTACTAGGCTATGGTGGCTTTTAATTTAGGCATTTAGCTTATACTATAGAACATGTTTGGTAATGCAATCAGAACAAAGGCAAGTTTACCCGAGTCAAACAAGACCGAGTGTCATCGAAGCCTGCTCCACTTGCAATTTTACCTCTTTAGAGTCGAATGAGATGCAAGCAGAATAAGATAGCTTAGCTTGGCTCTTCATTCACGTGGACCCAAACACCTTTATGCGACTGAAGCTTTTGGGCAAGCAGTAAAGCTAGGCTGGCACAACGTTGACCAACTAATGCAGCTAAAACAAGTTAGATGAAATGCACTTGGCTTGTAGATGTGAACATATATGTATCAAAGGGGACACATATGTGGTGGAATTTTAACTAAACTTATTAATTTTGCATTTTAGGGGTACATGTGCTCCCCCTACCTAAATATAGTTTAGCTGGAAGATGAAGCTTGAAGGTAAGGAGAAGTTACCAAGCGTTTCATCAAAACTCTATAAGTAAAGTTGCTTATCTATTCTACAAATGTAATAATCGGGACCATAAATTAAACAAGGTGGCCGTATTTCTATTCTTTTTCTTTCTAAAGAAAACCAAGCTGCCCGGCCTGTGTGTCCTCTTTCGGCCCAACATCACTCGGCCTTTTTACAGGTCCAAAACGGAACGCGGTAGGACGGGCCGGGCCGTGGCCGCCGCCACCTGCCCCCACAACAAGGACTCCGACCGAAAGCCGCGTCTGAATTGAGTTCCGAAACGTGCCGAACCCACCCACCAACAACCGCACCGCGGTGGAAGTGGAAAGAAGAGAAAGATCTCTGGAAGACTGTAGCGTGGCTGCCGTGTCCAACTGTCCACGTTTCACTCCCCATTTCACTTGTCCGCCGCCTCGTCGCCTCCCCGCTCGCTTTTTTGTGGAACGTCCAAAATGGCAGCAGCTTCCTCGCCGTCCCTCCCGCCGCCGCCGCCGCCGGCGGCGGCGGCTGCGGCCTCCACTACGCTGGCCGGGAACCTCACGGCCTCCCCGCTCCTGTCCATCCCGCGCCCGCGCCCGCGGCTCGCCGCGGCGCACCGCCGGGCGGTCGTGCCCGCGGCGGCCGCGTCGCGGCGGCCGGGGCCACAGCCGGAGGGGGACGGCGACGAGAAGGAGGTGGAGAGGGCGATGGGCATGGACGGCGGCATCCCCGGGACCTCGGACGAGTTCCTGCGCCGCGTCTCCTCCCGCGCTTACGGCATGCGGCGACACCTCATGGAGTCGCTCGACTCCCTCGCCTACGACGGTGACGCCTCTTGGATCTTGTCAAGCCTTTCCATGATCGATTGAGTTATCGTTGCGTTAACTACTTACTTAGATTGCGGTTAACGCTTGCGGGTTTAGCGATTTAGCATAGCTTACATTAAGGGTTCTTGTCGGTTAGGCTGAAATGTTCAGGGTTTAGTTGTGCGCGCGGCTTGTTTGATGAAACGCGTGGTACGAATTTCCCAATGATGCGATGTTTGTGTGCACGGGAGGATTGCGTGCTGCAATCAACTGGAGACCAGCGCCTACTCTCTGACGCTTGTCGGTTGGTTCACGCGTCTTGTGTTGCTTGAGATGTGCAGTTTCAGGTGGGCAAGATATGGCTTCATCTGTTGGCTATGATTAGCTCTTGCAGACATAGCAGTTTCCTCATGTTCAATACTAGGTCATGTGTCTTGTGCTACTGGACCAATTGGACAAGTCTGCTGTGGGCCATTACTAATTGATATGCATAAGTTTCTTGTAGTAACTAGAGACTGAATCTAATGGTCAAATAGCTGTGGGTATTTGATTAGATGAGTTCTGATGCACATACTTCAAAATGTTATCAGTTGTCATTTTTCTTTAAAAAAAGCTCCTTATGTTAAATATGCATGACAATTTTAAATTGAGTAACTCTGTGCACTTACATGATGATTCAGTACTGGAGACAAACCCATGGAGAGAAGATACGAAGCCAGTCTATGTGCTGGCCAGAAGTGATAACAACCTATGGACAATGAAAACTCGCAGGAGCCGCAAGTGAGAATTTATTGATGCTGTTACATTTAGCTTGTCATGACCCTGCAATTTACTGAACCGTATGAACTGCTGGTGTTATCTATTATTGTCTTCTCAGTGAAGTTGAAAGGGAACTTGGAAAGCTTTTCTCAAAGGGAGGGGGTTCTGGAGTTGGAACTAAATCAAAGTACTCTGGCTCCAAGTTTAACATGGTTGTTGAAGATATCAGAGAGGGAGTACTGGTGAGTACTTTTCTGGCTCGAGATGAATTTTTGAGGGCATGTTCTTCATAGGCTATGCTGTTCTTTTCTTTGCTCTGGCTGTCTAACACATTTAACTTGTTTAATCCATCGTATTCACACTCTTTTAGATCATGCACAAATTGAGCTAAATATAGGTCATGCTGCTAGTTTCTTGATCAAACATGAAAAAAAAATCAGGAGTTTGGACCATTGCAGTAGAATTACTAATAAGGTGATGGCCACATATGCCTAAAGAAAAGTGTGGATATACATCTTGTTATGTGAGTATGACTGAAATAAGCCCAATCAATACTCACTTCTGTACCATAGTAAAAGAAGACACCATTGCACTTCTCTTAAAAAAACTAGATGCGATATTTGGTACAATTACTTTCTTTATATTCTTCTGAGTCGTTTCATCCTTTACTGCAGATATTTGAGGATGAGGATGATGCTGTAAAATACTGTGACCTTCTGCAGGGCGGCGGTCAAGGGTGCGAGGGAATTGCAGAGATAGAAGCATCATCAGTAAGTGAATTATTTGGTGGCTCTTAACAGTTCCTGGTTACCAACTGATCATCATATGCAACTTGTCACGACTGTGCTCGTTTGTAGGTTTTCAATATGTGCCGTCAAATGAAAGCGCTTGCTGTTCTTTTCCGCCGCGGAAGGACTCCTCCATTGCCTCAAAGCCTGGAGCGCGACTTGAGGGCGAAAAGGCGGTCACCACTGGAAGACTAGAGCTGTCTGTTTATACTGTATATAATCGTTAATTGTATTCATCTAGCTGTTGGAAGCATGGGCCCTAGGCCTTGAATACAGCATATAGTAGTACATAGAAGTCCCTAGCTGAAATGAAACCAGACGAGTCTGACAGAACACAGACGAAACTGCTCGAGACCAGAGATTTCTTTGAAATTGGATGGATACTCTTGTAATTACGAGCAAAATTTTTACAATGAATAAATGTGATATATAAGTTATTTATTATCATCATTTGTGGTGTCATCCAACTGGTGAATGAATAGTGCAAGAGGTTGACAACACGGGAGTCCAAAGAATTCCTAGTCATGGCTACTGTTGATGATACATTGATACACGGCTGTGATTGTGAAATGTGTCTCAAAAGTCAGGGCGATGTGCGCCTATCGGTTAGCTTCTCCCTGCTGTACTTCTTGAAATCTGCTGCGAGCCCTCTGTCCATGTCCTGCTTCATCTGCTCCGCCATCTGCCTCAACACCTGCGCATTGTTCATCACAAACGCAATGCCTGTCAGTCATTCCGCTGAAGAAAAACACCGACGGTATGTTTCTCTGGAGGGGCAGGTGAGGAGATGAATTTGAGATCCGACCGTCTCGCCGACGCCTCTGATGATGCTCTCCGGGACCAAGGCGAGCACCGGCGGGAGGTCGAAGCCGACGGTCATCTCGACGTGGCCCTTGAGGCTCTTCCTCCCCTCCCGCTGCCGCTGCGGGTACATCAGGCCTCGCACGGTGAGGGCCAGGTGCGACGGCATGGCGTTGCTGTCCAGACCATTCAGCTTGTAGTCCGTCTGCTCGCAGCAGAGCACGTCAGGGCACATTACATTCAGACAGACGCGAAATGAGCTGAGTTCTTGATCGTTACCACTTCCATGAGGAGGAGGCTGGTGGCGTGGACGGGGACGTTGGGCGGGTACTCCTTCCCGGCGGACTTGCTGACGAAGCGCATGACGATCACCGGCGACGCCGACAGGAAGAGGAACTGGATGGGCAAGAGCTGCACGCTCCATTCTTCCTGAAAGAAAACACGGCAGCCAGTGGCACTACGTTAGCATTGCGTGTACGTGTCGTTCACTCGCTCTCTTGCATATATCTCCCGTTTCGTAACGTTGAAGCCATTGGTTGGCCGACTGGCAAGGAGACTGTAGCTGATCTCGACGGAAATTCAGGTTTTAGAGCCAATGAGATGAAATGAAAGTTACTGGAAACTTTTAGCAATTTCAGAGCAAACAAAACTTCCAGCAATTTCAGTGCAAACGCGTCCTGACTTCTGCGCAATACCAGTACTCATGAAATTGATGAAGAAACGATGAGGCAACTCACATCGTTGATCTTTCTTCTTTTGCGCTGATCCGGGAACACGGCTCCGACGATCCTGGGACTGTTCTGCAGGTACTCATCGATGGACGCCTGCAGAGACAGAGAGAGGCTTCATGGAATCAGATCATCTTTTTTTTTTTTTCTTCTCAAAATCGGGCATATGCTCGTACTGTTTTAAGAGAAAAAGGAGTCTGGAATCAGATCATCTGAAGACTGAAGATAAAGGCTGCACCGCAAACACTTGCGAACATACCCCTTGTGTTTCGCTCATCGGGATGTTGGTGCTGAACTTGTAGGAGAAGGTGAACAGGTCTCTGGGGTTGACCTTCCCCCTCGATCCGCCATACGAGGGCGTCTTCAGAGCGCATGTAGTGGTGAGCCACGACCTCGGCGACGGAGAACTCATGACGACGCCCGTTCTTGATCTGGAGCTTGGTCTCTGATCCGCCACTGATCTGAACTGTGTGCTCCTTCCTGATCCAGCGCCCTTATACACTGTTGCATGCATTACCCTGTCATGTCAGCCATGCATACACTCACGCTAGCAAACTATGTGCAAATTACTCGAACAAAAATGAAGTGGTACAAAAGTATACAAGGAACTAGTGCAAGAAAATGCTCCGATGAAGGACGAAAGTTAGGTACCTGGATGGACTGCAGGACGGCATGACGGGAGGTGTAGCATTGACATGTCTAACGACCTGCAATGGCAATTGCAATTCCTGGAGTCTGTGGCGTTCGTTCCCCGGACAATAAGTAAGTTGTTGGCTGCCGTACAGGGGTGTAGTACGAGTACTGGCCATGTCTGTCAGACGCTAATAGAAGCGGGAAACACGGGGAAAATTTGTGAAGAAAAAAATTAGTCGCTGCTGAGTGCTGGGTGATGGACACACGTCACTGGAGAAGAGATGGTGGGGGAAATTTTGTTGCGTGCACTGGTTCGCTTGCCACTTGCAGATGCAGAGGTTCATCGACACACTTCTTCTCTCGCCATGTGCACAGTTTTGACCCATTTCTTGGAGGGAGATGATCAGAGGATGCTAATAATAGTACTAGTGTGCTTGCTTTCCATGGTTGGATTGTGCTTGCTCTTTTTTGTTCAAATAACACAAATTGGAGATATTTCGCTTCTCAAGTCGTGCGTGCACGGAACGGAAACCCCAGACCTGATTGAGATTGATGACCACCTCCCAATGCAAAGGGCACAAGTATGCACGACTATGCAAGCATGCCACAAACAAAATGCTTGTGCCGATCCCATTTAGGATTGTTTGGAATGTAGACCTTTTTTGTTCGTATCCTTTCTCCTGTAAAATTCTTACAATAATTCCTATATCCCTATTCGGTTAATGGTTCTTACCGTTGATAAGCCAGCTGAAGCTATTGTGAAAGAGAAACATTGATCCATGGCTCATAAGCTGGAGTGATAAATTCAAGCGAAATCTCTATGTTCCAACATACGTATCCGTTCTTTTACAGACACAAAGCAGCACACGGCACACTCACAAGGTTCCAGTTGCGACCAATTTATATACCTGACAATTTGTCAACACTTCTAAAAAAAACCAACTCCTACGCTTGAAAAGAAGGCGCTCCAAAGAATCTTCTTCAGTTCTACGGTTTCATGAGTCAAGGATACGGAGCGAGGTAACTTCCGTGGCCGGATTCGTAGCTCTGACAACCAAACCCGTAAATGGGCCACGAACCAAAACACGGGTGGTCCATCATTAGCAAGGTGGCCCAAAGTGCTTTTTTTTTTGGAACATCATCGTGTTCCTCGCGCCGCAATTTCTCGCTCGCCTCAGTTCCGCCTCCCCTGACTGCCACTCCCCAGGACTGGGGATTCGCTGATCAGATGTAGTTTGCGGGGCCTTGCACAGCGGCAGGTCTGGCCCTCTGGGAGGTCCGAGCGGATTAGACGTTGATGGCATGGCGGTTGCTCCGCACAATCCGTTTCCGGCACCTGAGGTAAACGAGCGTGGGCTTTCATCTCATCACCTGCACTGATGTTTCTTTCGGTCTAATTGATTGATTCAATCAATTCCAGCTCGGGTGTCAGGCGAGAATCCAAGATTGGAGGCCGAGGGTTTACCGATAATGCCCCGGAGCTGAGTACAAGCAAAGGGAATTTGTTGAGGGATGGAAGCAGCTGCGTCGGGGAGAAGCGGAATTCAGTCTTTGCTTGCGCTCCAGAGGATGCTGGCTTCAAATTGGAGCAGAAAACTGGACAGACGTTAGAAGCCGACGCCCATTCTGCACTAAAACCGTGCTCTGGTATTGGGAGTCTAGTTATAGCCAAGTGCTCTCACATATTTGAGAGAAATGGGGACACCTTCGATGGGAAGTGCAGCTTGCAAGATGTTCTTAAGCCTGGTTTATGGCTCTCACCAGAGACCCTCCGCCGGTTTTGGCGTGTCCCTGAGCTCAAGCCGAAGGATTTTCTTGACATTTTGATTGGTTTTGGACCCAGTGCAGCAGAAGTGAGAAATGCAAGATTTCTATGGAATTTGTACAGGTGGCCATTGCAGCAGAGCAAGGAGTTCCAACATCTGCCAAAGTCAAATGAGACGATGGTATCCATACTTGCAGATGCTCATATTCTCAGTCAAGCTGAATCGCTACTGCTCTCATTGGTTGATCATATGGCTCCGGCTGTTTCAAGTGAACTATTCAGTCAGATTATTCAGGCGTATTCAGAAGCACGCAATCTTGAGAAATCGGTTGCACTTTATGATTATGCTAGGGGCAAGCATTTGGTTCCTTCAGTTTCATGCTATCAAGTACTTCTTCATTGTCTGAACAGAAACAGAAAGGATGAGTTGATTTTAAGAGTATATATGGACATGCTTGATGTTGGATTCGGTTCTTGCACCAAAGAGGACATTCTTGATTCTGTTGTCATGGCTTTAATCAAGAAAGGTATACTTCTGCAAGCTCTTGGTATTCTTCGGAAATTAAAGGGGCTGGGTCTTAAATTAAGCAAGGGAGCCTTGTCAAATATAGTTGAAGAATTTAACAAGAAAAAAGATATTGGGGATATGATCAATTTCTTGGAAGAGTGGAGGTGTTTACCACAGTTGCGTCTTTGCAACAGAATTCTTGCATCTTCATGCTCAAATCTTGGTACTGATCAGGCATGGTTGGTCTTCCAAAGATTGGAGGCCTTAGGGTTTGCTCCAGATGCTACAACTTTTGGAATTTTCATTTTTCATAGCTGTAGAGAAAAGAAACTGAAATCTGCACTTGTATATTTATCAGAGTGCTTTGCTTGGGATGTTAAACCTGGAGTGTGTGCTTATAATGCTATTTTAGCTGGTGTTTTCAGGGAAGGACTATATAGACATGCAAAGTATGTCTTCGAAGACATGGTTGAAAGAGAAGTAACACCCAATCTTTCAACATATAAGATAATTCTGGCAGGATATTGCAGGTATAGGCAGTTTGATGATATTGAACAAGTCTTGAGGGATATGAAAACCAATGGTGTAAATGTTCTTTCCTATGGAAACTGTGTGCTCTCTAAGGCCTTGTCATTCTTGGGGCTAGATCACCTAGGGGTGAAAATCAAGAGAGATAATGCCACTGGTTTCCCAAAAGCTGAGTTTTTTGATTCAGTTGGCAATGGACTGTATTTGGACACTGATTCCAAGATGTTTGAGATTTCATTGGCACAGATTTTGGATAGTGCACTTCACCCAGATATTAACTCAGAGCTAGTCAGGGCATCTCAGCAAGGCAATGTTGTAAGTGCTCTTCTTGTGAAAGATGAAGCTTTTCAATGGGGATATGACATTTCACCAGCTAGCTGCTCTGAGCTATTCAAGGCCTTATGTGTGAGCCCTGCTTATGTAATAGATGTCATTGACCTTATGGACGAGATGCCAGATATATTTTACAAACTTGATGCTCAAAATCTTGATTTGGTTGCCCAAACATTGAGTAGGAATGGGATGTCTACTCATGCAAAACTGGTTTTAGAAAAAATGTTGAGAGAAGACTTGTCAATCAGTCACAATACATATACTTCTTTAATGATAGGCTTATGCGAAGAAAGGAACATAGCAGGATTTTGGGAATGTTGGAATCTTGCAACAAAGTACAGATGGTCACCTGATAGCAAGGATATGATGGGTCTCATCAGTTACTTGTGCAAATGGGGAGTGATTGAGGAAGCCCTGAAACTTATGAACCTTTTATTTGACCGCTATCATGATCTGTTTTTCAGTGCATATTGTGCACTTCTCAAAGAGTTGTGCAAGACAGGTCATACCAGCATTGGATGTGCAATGTTGGAGGCTCTCAAAGAACAGGGTGTGGCTGTGGATCGATCATTATTCTTTTATGTGATGGAGGGCTTCCTAAAGGAGCAGAAGACTGCTGAATCAATTGGGATGCATGACATGTGGCTTAGCAAAAGCAATGAACTAGATGCATTTTCTTACCAATCTGTGTTGCCTTCATTACCATGGCTGGATGCAGATCGAGCCAAGAACTTGGTAGAGTCTATGCTGACCGTGAAACTTACTGAATTTTCATATTGGGGTTGCATCGTGAAGGAATTAATGCAAACAAGGAATATAAAGTGGGCTATGCCAGTCTTGCAAGAATCAACTCCTGGGAAGCTCAATGCCACTTTGTTAAATTCCTTACTTCAAGTCTATGCTTTTCTAAAAAATTGGAGAAAGTTAGATGCAGTTCTTTGCAAGATGCTAAAGATGCATGACACCCTTTCTATATCTAGCTACCGCTTTCTTGTGTGTAGAATGTGTGAGCAAAGTCGTTTTACTAGTGCTTCAAGCCTTAGAACACTGTTCCAACATGCTGACAAGTCAAGAGAACTAATTGCATGCAACATTCTAATATTTTATCTTTTCCAAAGAAGAAACAGCTCACAAGTTCATGATTTATTGAAGGACATGGAAGATAATGGTATTTCTCTCGACAAAACCACCTATGACTTCCTTGTCTATGGATTTCACAAATCCGGGGATACCATTGATTCAGTTAATGCGCTTGATGCCTGTATTGCTCAGGGACTAAAACCAAGCAACCGCAGTCTCAGAATAGTGTTAAGTCATTACTGCAGGCTAGGGATCCTTGAGAAATCACTAGCATTGTTTCACTTGATTGAGCACAATAGATGGAAGCATGGTTTAATCATTAAGACCACCCTCACTTCATGTCTCCTTTCATTTGGGAGACAATTGGAAGCAAAATTATGTCTGAATAATCTGAGCAAAAGTGAGTTTATCAGATGTTCAAGCAATGTTGATGACCTCATCAAGGAATTCTGCATACTAGGAGATTTGAAAACGTCTCTTTATTTGCTAAATACAATTTTAAAGAAAGGCAGATTTCCTAATGAAGCCAGTTACAGTTCTATTATATATGAACTTTGTATATTGAAAGAGTTTGATCAGGCACTTGATTTTCTTGCTGAAATGCAGTTTGCAAGTCTAAAACCAAGTGAGATCTCCTGTGATGCTCTTGTACGTGGCCTTTGTGCCATGGGAAGAACTTCTGATGCTAGGAAGGTTCTGGAAATGCTAACCACCTTGGGATCTTCACCATCCTATAACATGTATAAAGTTGTTTTTGATAACTATTGCAGAAGTAGCAATCCACAGAAAGCTGCGGTACTTCTGCATGACATGCAACAAGCAGGACAAGTGCCCAACTTTGAGATGCATTGGTCTATTATAAGCAATTTCAGCAGTACCAATGAGAAAACTGAAGAATATGAAGAGCCCATTTTGAAAAACCTTTTTGTTTCTGCAAACCCCCCATAAAGGTCATAAGGCGATATATGGTTTCCAGAAAATGGTGAACTGATGATTGTTGTCAAGTTGAACCCTAGACAGAAAGAGAGTTCGCAGAATGATAGCACAAGGCTGAACTTATCCTTATAGCAAAGGAAAGTGCAGAGGGTTCAATTCGCTGGTCATTTTGACCGCCTGGAACATTGAGAAGCACCAGAACGATTGTTCAACAATGTCTCGCCATCAGTTCAGCGCTTCTTGCTCTGGTGTCCTTGCAGGTGCCAAAGGCCTAGCTGTTCTGGTAGGAAGTAGTGGGTAGTTCTAATGCTAAAGATACTTCATGATTTTTAACAGGCACGAACGTAACTTATGAAAACTTATAGTTAGCTTTAACAAACTCTATTTAATCCTTTGACATGCAGTTCTTTGTGTTCGAGAAAAAAACTGCATATGGTAATTGATAGCGTCATTTAAAATTCTTTGATGTTTGGAAATTCGTACAATTTATGCTTATTGGCCCTCAAATTTTTAAATATAGGGCGCATATGGGCTCTTTTGAATATTCAGTTTCCATGTACATACATCAAAACTATCGAACTGGGCAGTCTGCAGCATACTGATTTAATCATTGCTGGGTTCTATGGGGCCATCATCTCTGTCCATTTTTGGTGAAGCGTCACTTGCATTTGAGATATCGGTAGGTGGGTCAAAGCTCCTAAGATGGTATTCTTCCACCTTTTCTGCTGTTTGACTCTCAGTCTGAACCCCATGCCTTTTCAGAGCAGCTTTGAACTTATGAATCTGAAATAGTATGAAATTCTTAGTTTAAAAATAGCTTAACAGTGTGTTCACAAATTCAACCATCCAATCTTACAGTTGAAATTGTGCAGCTGAAGCTACAAATACGACCTTCGGCACCTCTGTAAAAGCGGAACAATGGCAAGACACAGATATGGAGTCTCTTACAGATATCTGTCTGTTCATTACAGTTGACCATAAGAAATTGCAGTCCTGGATGCATCTCGGCGAACTGATGTACTTTTTTGGAAATTTGACAAAAAGGTATTATATCAATATTATTTTAGATAAGACATTTATTTGTTTCTCCTTTTGATAATTCTAAAATTGTCGAATCTACATGCTTGTTTTTTTACCTTAGAGTGTAGGGCCTTGCAAGCTCCACAGCTAGGTGAAAAGAAGTGCACCACTGTGAATTTCTCTCTGGCCATCAGAAGCTGTTCATCAAAATCATCCTGTGATTTGATATTTATCATGTTCTCCTTCATGTCTATCTCCCACCACTTTGTTATCATACGGAGGTGAATGCCCTAATACCATATGAGTAAATATCACTGCCATCTTTGTCATGCTTCAGAATGTGTTGAAATGAATGTCTGAGTTCTATCATTTTTTAACGTAATTATTAGATTTCTTTGTTTAATACAAATTTTACAGTAAGCTAGATAGTGAAGGCATCTTAAACCAACAATTTTGTAGAACTTACTTTTCATTGTGATTCACAATTTTCTCTCTCCCTGAATGGACAAATGATTATTTTGTGGCTGCTGTGTTAAGGAGCAAAGAACTATGCTGTTGTAATGGTACCCGGCCAATGAGACCATTTGCTATGTGAACTGGCCAACAACACATAAATTCGATGCCCCATAGCAAAATATGACAAAATAAAGAGACCATGATTTTCTCAAATTTTAAATCAGTTATCCTCTACATGGAAATGCGTTTGATAGATTGATCTGGACTGCATAATCTATGTTGCCATTATTCTAGCAGGATAGCCTTTATTGGCACTTCTCTGTTTTTTGTGAGTCAATAATCTCCAAGCACTCATGTTTTTTCTAATTTTTAAAGGTCATATAAGGGCATAGGATCATGTAGTTCCTTAGCTATAAGGAAATTACCTTGGGATCTTCTGGTACAGCTTGGGTGATCTTCCAACCAGTCAAAGCAATCTTTTCTCTGGGCAATAACTGCTTCCCCTTGATCACATTGTGGTTCCAAGTCAATACCTTGAAGCAATCATCAGATCTATTGCTCATATATTCACGACGAGATGATCCGCCAACAACCCAATGGTTTGTCAAAGCTGAAGCCATCGACATCACTGAAGTAAAACAGAAAGGAACATTTTTCAAGTCAGCACCTTCATGAAAATATGCTGCAGAAAAGGGCGCATTTAAAAAGCACAACATGCCTCAAAGTAACTGGACAGGCTCTAAAAGATCTGGAATTGTTGTGATGGTGAAATGGGGATGGACCATGCTGAGGTATTTATAGCTGAAGAAAATTTTCTTTCAGAAGGAAAGTATGCCTCATCATCCTTTTGTTTTAATGTTTATCATTCTAAACAGTGATTCTGTTGCTTGTCGAAATGCACATAGGTACAGTCAGAAAAAGTGTTGTTTCTTGTGGTCATCTTTGACTTTGTTAGGGACTTTGTTTCTTCTGTTATATATTTCCAAGTTTTAGCTTTGGTGCTTCTTACACCCTCTGCCAACTTTTATCTGTGGCACGAGGTGGCACGGCAATGCTCCAGAATGGAGGAAGCTGATGTGTATTTGGATAAAAAGATGACCTTTTTATGAATAATACCGATATCTTTGGTGTCAATCTTCATGCACTGTGGATATATGACTGATAGCCATATCTAGATCTTAATGTACTCTACTGGAATATTGGATTTCTTGCTTAAGTATAGATAACTAAGTGTATTGTGGGTGTGTCAAGGACGCGGTGATCCAAGGTAGCAGGCCCTCGACTACGGAGCTCGTAGTCTCCGGCCGAGTCTTCCAGGGCGGAGGTTATACCCCTCACAGCCGCCTGGGCTTAAGCACGAGAGGGAGAGAAGGAGATTGGTAAATTGATCTTGCTTAATCCTCCATAATCTGAGTACAAGGCATATAAAGGCCAACCGGCCAACTAATTTGGAAACAAACTCCTAATTTTGGGGCCTAATCTCCTCCTAGCCACTAGGATCAGCCCTGCCCTCTGCGTTCGCGGTAATCGCGGCCGCTGCGTCGCGCGCGCGCTCCTCGCGCTCCGCGGCCCGCTCCGCTGCTCTGCGGACGTCGCGCGCCCTGCGGCGTCTCGCGTACGCCGTGCCCCACATGACAGGGTGACATATGTTTGGGGGTGCCAGCCCCCCTCAGCCCCCTCCCCCCTCCTGCCGGCACTCTATAGGCGCGTCTTAGTCTTACCATTATTTACTTGGTTGCCAGTGAGGGAGGTTTTTTCTTCAATCCATCCTAAAATTCCCTCCCACAGGAGTCAAACCAAATGTTAGAGGTGCAACTAGCCATAACCCTAAGCTATGAACCTTTTTGCAAAGTTTCGCTATCTGATAGTGGCAGTTATTTGAATCCCTTGAATGATGCTTTGCAAGTTGAGTAAATGGTATACTCAGCTATTTAGTAATAACCTTAACGAGAAAAATAGCTGTTGCATAAAGCAGACTTAATTCCTGTTCTTGCTCGAGTTAATCATTTATGCGGTTGTATTGCCTGATTTTTGTTACTCCCTTAAGACAGACACAGAACTCCAAAATCCAAATGCATAGATCCTGTGCAAACTTTTCTAATGCTTTGCTGCTACATCAGAAGGCCTATGATCATGCCACATTACCCATCTCATAGTTCTGTGGTTGAGGTCATGCAGGATTGCAGCTACCCAGGCCACCTAGAAAACAGTACAGGTTTGCAAATATCACCATCACATTTGAGCTAGTTTTTGAACACCTCTTTATGTGCTTGGCTTGAATGTTAACAGCAACATGCATCAGATCAAATACAGTGGAATGTAACTGGTTTTCTTAATAGGGTGTACAATATTCCATAGATCATTGATTTCACTTCATGGCTGCGTAGGTTAAAGTGTGTTTTCCTTGCATGATTATTGTGGCTACATAGATCATGGATTTAACATTGAAAAACAAGGATATCAGAATGCACATGTATTGATCAGACTTACATGCCATTTTAGCTGGATAAATCTAAAAAAATCACCAATGTCTCAAAACGATTGGAGCCAATGATAGCACGAGTCATACTGGGCATATTTTTCTCTTCATTGACAGAAGAGCGGGATGAGGTGTTAAATTTCTTGCCCTGTAGGCTGTAGCTGGAACCTTGATAGACAGATGGAAAAACTATTAAATACAGAATCCAATTAAAACAGTCTAGAAGATTGTATCTTTGAACTGCTATCTACAACTGCACGGCCTGCCTCCTTGTTGACACCACTGTCGTCCATCAACTTTCTCATATTCTCTGATCCCAGCCATTCTCCAACTGATGCATAAATGTTTGACAGAAGCACAAAATCCCCACTTGCATCACTCCTTGCCTTTAGAAGTTCCCGATTCGCATGCTCAGCCAGTTCGATCTCACCATGGATCCTACAAGCCGCAAGCAGGGTCCTCCATATGACAGAATTAGGCTCGATCTTCATTGTGCCGATGAACTCAAACGCTTCTTTGAGCAGCCCTGCACGACTCAGCATGTCAACCATGCAACCATAGTGTTTGACATTCGGCTCGATCCTGTATCGTTGTTGCATTAGGTTGAAGTACTCATGCCCCATGTCAACCATTCCGCCATGGCTGCACGCTACAAGGACAGCAACAAAGGTAATCTCGTCTGGCTTGACATTCCCCTGAAGCATCTTCCGGAACACATCTATGGATTCTGTGACATGGCCATGCAATGCTAATCCTCCTATGATCGAGTTCCAAGTCGAGACATTCTTATCTTGCATCGACGAGAACACCTCTAGTGCACTCGTCATGCTTCCACACTTTGCATACATGTCGATGAGCGTGTTTCCAAGAACAGTGGTAGGCCCAATTCTTGAAAACCTCCCTGACAGAAACCTGTGCAGTCTGCGGCCAGCATCCAGATCACCAGAGTCGGCACAGGCTGACAATAAGCTGAGCATCGTGACAGTGTCCGGCTTTTCTCCCATGGCCTGCATCTTCTCAAAGAGCTCCATTGCTTGCTTGTGCGAGCCGCACCTCACATACCCAGAGATCATGGCGTTCCACGACACAACATCACTATCAGGAGCCCCGTCGAAGAGCTCCCTCGCCGGGGCCATGTCACCCAGCTTCGCATATGCCGTGATCATCACATTCCAAGACACGAGGTCCTTAACAGGGCTCTCGTCGAACAGCTTCCGGGCGGCACCAATGTCCCCTCTTCTTGCGAAGCCGGAGATCATCGCGGACCACGCCACGGCGTCCTCGCGCGCTTCGCCGTCGAACAGCGCAGCCGCGGCACCTAGGTCCCCGCAGGCAGCGTGCATGCCGATGAGCGCGTTCCTGACGAAAACGTCCGACTCGCACCCGGCCTTGACGACGTGCGCGTGGACCTGCGCCCCGGTTCCGACCGCGCCCATGGCGGCGCAGGCGCGGAGCACGAACGGGAAGGTGCGCTTGTCCGGCCTCACGTCTCCGTCGCAGCCGGCGCTATCCCGGGCCATGCGCGCGTAGATGGAGACGGCGTCCCGGGGCTCGTCGCTGTGCGCGGCGCCGCGGATGAGGGTGTTGTACATGAACCGGTCGGGGTGCGGGATTCGGTCGAACACGAGGCGGGCGTGCGCCGTGCCGCCCCGGACGCCGACAGCGGAGGCGAAGATGAGCTCGCGGAGCGCCGAGGGGTCCGAGAGGAAGCCCCGGAGGACCATGAGCGCGTGGACCTGCTTGATCTGCCGGAGGCTGAGGCACCGCCGCCACAACGCCGGCTGCCGGCGCTGGGTGCCCGACTTGCGAAGCATCGCTGTCCCAAGCGCGGCGCAAATGGTTTTCAGTGTCGCTCCGCTCTCACTGCTTGTGGGTTTGTCGTCGTCCCGAATGACGGCCCCGCCCCGATGCCCGATCTTTCATTGTTCACATCGGTGCATTTGGGATATATGGGTCAAGCTTCTTTTGGGTGCAGATTCTTGCGTCCTTTTCTCCTGCAATACTCTCGGTCTGTACTCCATGCCTTTTTAGAGCATCACTGAACTTATGAATCTGGAATGTCACAAATTTCTAGTTTAATATAGGTTATAGGTGTATTCACAAATGGGACTAGATCATCCAATGCTTACAATTGATATTGTGCAGCTGAAGCTACAGGCACGACCTTCAGCAGTCAGCGCCTTTGTAAAAGTGAAACGATGGCAAGACACCGACATTGGGCCATATGATGAACTTGGCTTATACCCACCATGCACTTCCATGCTGGTTCCACACTTCCACTAAGAACACAGTACAAAACACAGGTGGTGGTCGTTGTCATCAACTTTTCATCATGATCCGACGCGATTTTGAAGACCAAGCCACCAATGAAACCCATGATTTCCCCTTACATGCATGTAAATATGTAACATTAACATTATTGTCGTGGATTAAGCGGCCAAATTGTCATGGTATCAAACGGCCCTGGAGACGCGGACCTTGAGGCCGTGCGCCATGGAGAGGATGGTCATCATGCGGTACTGCACCGGGTGCCCCTCCAGCAGCTGGAAGCTGTAGAAGCGGAAGAGGATGGCCAGCGCCATCTTCATCTGCAGGTACGCCGAGTCCTTGCCCAGGCAGATCCTCGGCCCCGCCTGGAACGCCGTGAACTTGAACGGCGACGCGTTGCGGAACGCGCCATCCTCGTTGATCCACCGCTCCGGCCGGAAGCTGGCCGCGTCGGGGCCCCAGTTGTACTCCATCCGCCCCATCGAGTAGGGCACGTACGTCACCATCCCGCCGGCCCTCACCTTCGTCCCGTCCGGCAGCACGTCGTCCTCCAGGATCCCCTTGGGGTCCTGAGGGACGGCGGGGTACAGGCGGAGCGTCTCGGTGACGCAGGCGTGGAGGTAGACCAGCTTGCCGAGGCTGTCGTAGGTGAGGAGGCCCGCGAACTGCGCCACGCGGGCGGCGAACGCCCTGTCGTCGTCGGCGGCGGCGCCGACGCTGGGCACGAGCGCCACGCCCTCCTCGCGCGCGCGCTCCGCCTCGAACGCGCACAGCTCGCGCCGGAGCTTGTCGGCCACGTCCGGTTGGGACATGGCCATGTGCGTGAACCACGACAGCGTCGTCGCCGTCGTGTCGCGCCCGGCGATCACGAAGTTGAGCACCACGTCCCGGAGGCTCTTGTCGTCCCCGAAGCCGCCGTCGTCGCCGGCCTCGCCGAGCTCGATGAACCGTGACAGGATGTCGTGCTTCATCTGCCCATTTATTTAATTAATTTCCCCTCACAAGTCACGCACATAATATAATCAATCAGGATCAGGTCCATCCCAAACAATTCCCAACCAAGACGATGAATTGAAGAAACGAGACAAGACCTTCTCTTGCTTGCCGCTGGCCCGGGCCTCGACGATCTCGGCCTTCCTCCGACGGATCACGCTGTAGGTGAACTTGTCCACGAGCTTGATGCTCTGTGCCAGGAGAGCCTCTGACCCGACGTGGAAGAACCTCTTGACGCGCCACAGCGGGTCGATGAACCGCAGCGTGACGATGATGTTGGCGGCATCGAACGCCTGCGCGAAGCTGTTCTCGGGGAGATCCGGCGACTGCGTGCCGATCTCGACCCCGAACCCAACCTTGCAGATCGAGTCCAGTGTCATCCTCATGTAAAGTTCCTGAATCGAAAGGTAGCTCTCGTGTTAATTAGGACGTTAGTTAGTCTCAGATTCACGGTGAGTGTGAGTGCCCAACAAATGATCATGCTGGCATTGGCAAGGAAGCAGTGAGTTCACCTGCATGTCCACAACTTTGCCTGCCTTGGATGCCTGGCTCAATATGCCTGACAGCTTCAGGGAGTACTCTCTGAAGACGATGGCGCTGAAATCCCTCAGGTTCTTGGAGGCGAACTCGAAACTCGCCGTCTTCCTCTGCTTCCTCCACAGCTCACCGTCGGCGTTGAATATGCCATCACCGAGGAGCACGTCCATGTAGGATCTGTACACGTCCCCCTGCACGGTGTTCAGGCATTGGAATCAGCTTTCTGAACCTTTAGCACAGCATCACAGAAGACTGAACATCGGTGAGTTCAGCTCATGTACCTTGGGGTAATTGGTGAAGTTAGTCTTGAGGACATGCTCAACATTCACTGGGTCTGCGATGTAGGTGTAGGAAGTGAACGGCATGTCGACGGTCACTGTCTTGTGCCGAGACAGGTAACCGACAAGCCAGTCGTGCATCCGGTGGTAGTTCCTCAGCTGCTCCACCGTGGCGCCGATGACCGGCCATGATCTCGGGCCTTTCTGCTTCCGCAGGCTCCACCTGTGGACCAGGACCCATGAGAGGACAACGAGGAGGATCGCGATGTACTTGTGGAGCCCTGCTAGTTGGAAGAATGGCGTCGCCGGCATGAGGTGAGCTTCCTCCATGGCGCTCTTGATGAAGGGTCCAGTCTACAAGTGATGGATGTTATGTATGTGTGTAGCGTTGGGTGGGTTTGTTAGGTGATATACTGGACAATACTGTTACTAACCTTGAGACAATCTTGGTGTGACCGGAAATTAAGATTTCTTCTCTCATTCATACGGTGTCCATGACCTAACTCCCGGACAAGTTGGGGCATAGCCTTTGTGTTCCTTTTTGTGATCTGCCAACCAAGAAAATGAGCCACTCTTATACTGTATTTTGAGGTTATTCATTTTATTGCCTAATTTTTTTTATTGTTGTTTAGGCAAAATGTAGTTTTGTCATTGTTTAGCTATAAAAAAAAGAATGGCCTCCTGTGAGTTGCCCTTTTAGTTGTACTGGTTATCTCTTGTGAGTTGTCTGAAAATTCCCATAAATTCAGGTGCCTGAAATATTACAAATTCGGAGTCACCAGTTTCTGTTATCAGACTACTGATCAAGTATTGTGATCCATCAGCTCGGTACTCAAAGTATGAAACTGAACCAACCAGAAACAGAGTTCTGAAATCTGTCCACAGTTCCTAAACTGAGGCACACCGATACTTTCCTTGTTCCTACATGACAGTTCAAGTGAAAGAAGTAAATCCTGAAGAAGAATTTGTAACACAGAGTGAGTTGTTTTCTTGCAAGAGAATGACTGATGAAATATAGTCACACAGCTGCCAATGTAGAAAAAGAGGATCGATGACTAAATTTAATGAACCTCACTTCAAATTGGGAGAATTTTTTGTCAACACTGAAAATAACCTGAAACCAAGATCAAGAGATCATGAAAATAGAGTTTTCTTAAGGATGATCCTGGATTCGGCTCACCCACTTATTATAAATGTCAAGCAAACAAGAACATTTTCCCTAAAAAAAAACAAACAAGAATATTTGCTGCAAAATTCCTAATCATTGATTAACATGAGCCGATTGGAAGTCGCTCAACCAAGGAATAAATTAGGAGCGACAGTGTCAAAATCTAAAGGTTAATTTTGTTGTTGGCATCCAGTGTAAGTCTGAAGAGATCTCTCATTGCGTGTCTTTTCACCAACTTGCCATAGGTTGCCCTCCCAATCCTCACCACCTTGTCCTCCGCCTCTAGCCGGTTGCCACAGCCATTGTCATCTCTGGAACCCCTCAGCATTGCTCTCAGGATGCTCTCATTCCCGCCGACCGCATCAGCAACACTCTCTGCTACACGGGCCTCACTTGGAATTCGCCTTCCCCATTTCCTCATCAGCTTATCAGAATCATACAAGGCGGAATATGTGCTCCAGAATGACGCACGCAAGAATGCCTTTTGCTTCTCCTTCACCATGGACTTCCTCATCTTCTCCTCCAGCCGCACCACCACTGCTCCTATGTCTCCTCTACTGGCCAAGTCGTTCTCTGACTTGAGGATTTCCTGCCTAAGAATGGAGTCCTCGGCTTCAAACCTGCAGCGATCACACTTGCATTCGAATCCCCAACCTCTCGATGCTTCCCTGCGCTTGCTCACCGGCACAAGCACATCAAAGTATGGAAGTGTGATCTCCTCCCCAGCTTTGATGTCCCTGGACGCGTGGACAATGGCATGGTCCCCGATGTGTGTGCGCCGGGCATTGGGGTGGCAGGAATGGTTGATGAACGACGGCAAGACCCAGAGCCCCACGCCGCAGTTGACGATACCATTGTTACCAAGCACATCGGCGGCTGGCGCGTCCTCAGTCAAGCAGTTCACGTCGAGCACCTTCAAGATCCTGTCCACATGAACAGCCTCCGTCGTCTTCGCCGCGCTAGTACCATCACTCAGAATGCCATCCTCTGTTTCTTTCCTGAACATTGCCATGTCCGGGACGACAAGCTCTTCTTGCTGCTCCTCACCGGTGGACAGAGAATAGATCAGAGCCGCGGTCTTGGGACATTTCTCGGCAGCTTCGAGCACCTTACCGACAAAGTCCTTCCACATGAACATCTTCTCGTCGCTGTCGGCGGCAACAGGAATCACCCCTCTCCCGGTCGCCACCGCCCTGGCGATTATCAAAGTAGTCCCCGCCTCGACGTTCTTCACCGCGAAAACCCCTCGGCCGCCGTGCGGGGACCGGCGCACCTCCACGGACCCGACGTACTCCGCTAGATCCGGGAACTTCCCGGCGAACCCGGCAAGCACCCACTCCGACAGGTCCACCGCCCCGCTCCTCGCCTGCGCCTCCAGGCGCCTGCACTGCTAAGGCGAGCTCCCGCGCCTCGTCCGCGGCGGCAGTGCCGCTGACGCCGGAGGCGAGCGCTGCCGCGCGGAAGCAGTCGGCCGCGGCGGCGTACCGGCCGAGGCCGCGCAGGAGCGCGCCGCGGCGTCGCAGTCGGCGAGCCCACCGGCGGCGTCCCCGAGCCGCGCGCGGGCGTCGGCGCGGTGCGCAAGCGTGGAGCAGAGGACGCGGCGGTCGTCGCCGGAGCCGGAGGAGGCGGCGTCGATGATGCGGGAGCAGACGGCGACGTACTCCCTCCAGTCCTCCTTGAACAGCAGCTGCGTCGCGTGGCTCCGCAGATGCTGCAGCGTGTCGTTGTCGAGGCCGCCGCCGTCCTGGATTCCGGCCATGTCTCCGGTGACGGGGGGCTGGGGCTGGGGGTGGGGGCGTCGTGAGATTAATGCGCTTTTTTTGGGCTAGTTGGTTGGTGGGTGGGTCTGGGAGCTGGAAGTGGCGCACTCTGCGTGGGCGGCTGGGCTGCACGCGGCGATGTCGGAGTTCCGCTTCTTCTGGTTGGGAAAATATGAATGGATGGACTGCCTGGGCTACTGGAGCTGGAGTAACGGCTATCAGTTTGTCAGTGTAGGTCAGCTGAGTAACGGTGTTTTATTATTTCGTGTTAAATAGTCATTGTTATTTCAGGATCTACAATGACTGGGCCTTGTTTAGATCGTGGAAAAAAATGAACTGATAAATAGTACCACTTTCGTCTTATTTGATAAATATTGTCCGATCGTGGACTAATTAGGCTCAAAAGATTCATCTCGTGATTTTTAACTAAACTGTGTAATTAGTTAATTTTTTACCTACATTTAATGCTCCATACAAACAGCTAAATATTAATATGATGAAAAAAGAGTAAAAAAATTATAACTTTTGGAGGGATCTAAACGTGGCCTGGATTTGAAATCGCCGGTAGCAATTGACCACTCCATTAAAAATTGCAAGACTTTTTAATTTATATCCTAATTAAATATTTTCTAATTTAACCAATTCCAGGCGATGCACATGAGCATTCGATCAGAAACAGATGGTCTAGAATAGGGAGAAGAGACTTGTGCTGCACCACTACTCCGTCGCCTGAACATATCAATGAAATCAGGCATCTGTTAGAGAGGAAACGTGATAGAAAAATATATTATCTACAATATCAACAAACAACTAATTTTAGTTGGACTAATTTGTAGTTAGACTAATTTTAGTTGTGACTAGCAATGTACCGTTGCATTTCCTCTATTAAAATTGTATGTCGTTCAAGATTCATCCGAAGTGTCAAACTTCTCCCACTTTTGCTAGATTTATTATTTAAAAACGTACTAGTATCTTCAGTGCCTAGATCTGTTATCAAGCCGTAATTCACAAGGGATTTAGCAAATCATAGTTTATTGTTTCCAGACCTACTTAAGATGAGAGAAATTAACTTAATATAAAACTCAAGCTTTGGAATGGAGGAAGTATGTGCTATGCATTTTTCAATGACTTGCTCAAAAGGAAATAATTTAGAGCATGTTAGTTTGTGTTTCTTATGGAAAAGAATATCCAAATAGTTTACATTGAAAATATTGTAATAAAAATGTCCTAAAATCGGTTTTTTAATCTTTGAAAATTCATAAAAACTATTTTAGCTTGGAAAATTATAAATCAAATTTTTTCTTCTACAATCATGCTCTATCTTAGGTGCCACTGTTAAATTCTTTGCTGCTTATTTTCTAGTAGAAGCTCGTGTGTTATAATTACTCAACATTGATCATCTGAAGTACGTAGAAGCACCTATGGAGGATCATAGTGGGTGTTGGTCCCTTGTCCTCGATAAAATTTCAATGTAGTTATGTTAGCCTGCATGGAGAATGTGTTCAAGGTACCCAAATTTATGTATATGCATAAAGGGGAAAAAAAAGCACTAGTTTGCTAGATATGCAATAATCCAGGTGCCTGTTTTTTTCCGATGTCAAGGCAACATGTACTTCTTAACATTTTTCTTTATAGAAAAAATATAAAATTGTCAATTGTGAGTTGTCCTTTTAGCTATATACGATTTAGTTGTCTAGATTATTATTGACTATAAATTCGAGCGTATAGCAACTCACTTTTATATAATGTGCAGACCATCCAATGCATCACAACTGTAAACACAGGAGAAGACAGATTCCAGTCCAAAGCCCCCGCGTCGCTCTCCGTACAGGGGGCAACACGGGCGACGCAACCGCCACAGCCACCGCGACCTCTCTCCTCTCCTGCTTCGCCTCGCCGCTGCTCGAGGAAGTCGCCGGGATGCCCGTGTAGCCTCCAAGGACGGCGGCGGCGAGGAACTTCTCTGGCCCCGTGCCCCCACCATCCGTCATCTTCCCCATCGTCTCTGGCGTCCTAAGGTGACTGGCGTTGCCAGCGGCGCCGGATCCGGTCATTCGGCCGGTGGATCTGGCCTCTGGGCGTGTCTCCTGCTCGGATCCGCGTGTTTTGGCCTCCGGGCGCCCCTGCTGCCTGGATGCGCGTGTGAAGCTTGCACAACGAGGGGTCGCCGGAGGTTCATCCCTCCGGTAGCCACTTCCCCTCTCGAGCACCCTCCCCACCCTTCCCTCCCTCTTCATCGTCGACAAGGACGACCACCTCCTCCGACGAGGAAGCACGGCCAGCCGACAGGACATGGGCTCCAATGGCCTGGATCTGGCGTCTCCCATCCTTCGTCCCGCGTGCGGCCACCCTGGGCCTCACGTCGGTATGTACCCGGCGTCTAGGGACATGGCCAGCTCGCGCCGCTCCCCCCCGAGGGGCGTCTCGGGCAGCACCTCACAGTCCTGCTGCACGTCATCTTCCCCAACCGACGCCAAGATCCACCGGTCGTCCCCGTGTGGCGTCCTTCGTGTGACGTCCGGCTAGATCCGCCGTCCCCATGTGGCGGCAGCCGGCGGCAAGGGTTATGAGGGTGCTACGCTAGCCAGAAAATAAAACTTTTCTGCCTCATAAACCAGGATCTACTGCTAGTTACAGGTCACGGGATTACCACTAGATGCGTGGATGCAGCGGAAGACGACTCGATGAAGTCGTACGCGTCGCAGCAGGCAGTGCAGTTGCGTGGTCGTCCGTCACGTCAATCCCCTCACGCGGTTCGTCCCAGTGCTCCAGATGCAGCACCTCCGAGGTATCCCACACGTACAGGGAAGAAGCGATGTGCCTCCGGACTGCTAGGTCCGCGAGGAACAGAAGGCGCGAGCGTGGTAAGGGCGACGACGGCTGTCAAAGGCGTCCAACCCTCACCGTGCGCCCGACCCCTTGCTTATATAGGCGTCCCCAATGAGCTCACGAGTTGGAGGCCCATTAGTAACCCTAAGCCTTGTCTAATTCGGGTCCAACCCGAACTAGGCTTCCAACCCCTTAAGCGTGCGACCCTATGGGTTCACGCACACATTGACATGGGCCGAATACTCCTACTCGCCCAATAGACAGCGGCCTCTAGCAAGACATGACAACTCCTACGTGCACGCAAAGATCATATCAGACGAATCATTACGACCATATACAAGTTATTCCCTTTGCCACTCGATATATGGTTCAACTTGTGGGTTAACACTTAACCCAAGCACGGCCATGCATTTGTTGATCCAATCACTTGAGTGATCCAGTGATATCTCTCTCAAGTAGAGAGGGACAAATTTCATCTTGATTGTCTATATCTCATAGCATGCTTCCCGACCACCCGAAGACCAACTTTATAACTACCCAGTTATGAGTAGTGTTTGACAGTCCCTAAGTAGGCCGTTTCACATCTTGAGTACATACCACAATCTCAGGTCTAAGGACATAACGTATATGACATGAATAGAGACTTTCTCATGTCGGGTCAGTCCAGCCTACTGTCTCACATGTGCCCACATTATTAGTTTGACATCTCCATGTCCATGACTTGTGAAACATAGCCATCAACTAATACATGTGCTGGTCTAATATTCAAGTGTGTTCTCACAAGAACGCCGACCAGGGATAACTTTAGAATAACCATTCAAGTAATTGAGTTCCATAAACAATTCACATAATTGCCAATCAATACAAGTTGTCTATAATGGATATTTAATGAACACTTTATTAATCATGGATACAATCGAAATATCATCATCTCATGATTAGCTCTAGGGCATATTTCCAACAGTCTTCCACTTGCACTAGAGTTAATCTCTTAGATGTCTAATCTCCATAGACCTCATGTGCGCCTCATGCTTAGGCTGTGGAAGAGCCTTTGTCAAAGGATCTACTATATTCAAATCTGTATGTATTTTGCACAGTTTGATCTCTTCTCGTTTCATAAACTCTCGAATGAGATGAAACTTCCAGAGTACATGTTTGTTCTTCTGGTGATCCCTAGGCTGCTTAGCCTGTGCAATTGCCCTATTGTTATCACACTGTAAATTCAATGGGCCCAACGCATTTAGAAACACACCAAGATCAATGAGGAACCTCCTCAACCAGACACCTTCCTTTGCAGCACCAGAAGCTGCAATGTACTCGGCTTCTGTTGTAGAATCAGACACCGTCTCCTGCTTGGAACTTTTTCAGCTAACTGCACCACCATTTATTGTGAACACAAAACCTGATTGAGATAGTGAATCATCCTCGTCGGTTTGGAAGCTAGCATCGGTGTAACCGTTTACAATGAGCTCCTCCTCACCTCCATAGATTAGGAACACATCCTTAGTCCTTCGTAAGTACTTAAGAATATTTTTAACCAACGTCCAGTGACTCACCAGGATTGGCTTGATACCTACTCGCAACACTTAGAGCATAGGCTACATCTGGACGAGTACATATCATGGCGTACATGATGGAACCAACTGCCGAAGCATATGGAACCTTACTCATGCGGTTGCACTCAGCATCAGTGGAAGGACACTGCTTATCACTGTAGCGCACACCATGTGACACAGGCAAGAACCCTTTCTTGGACTGTTCCATGTTGAACCTCTTCAACATCTTGTCAATGTAAGTACTCTGGCTTAATCCTATCAGCCTTCTCGACCTATCTCTATAGATCTTAATGCCCAAGATGATGTTGCTTCTCCTAAATCCTTCATAGAAAAACTATTATTCAGTGAAGTCTTTACAGATTGCAACATAGGAATATCATTCCCAATCAATAGTATGTCATCCACATACAAGATCAGAAACACAACAGCGCTCCCACTTTTCTTCTTGTAAACACAAGGTTCTTCTTTATTCTGACGGAAGCCAAACCCTTTGACGACCTCATCAAAACGAAGATTCCAACTCCGAGATGCTTGTTTTAACCCATAAATAGATTTCTTAAGCTTGCATATCTTTCCAGCATTATTAGGATCAACAAAACCTTCGGGCTGTATCATATACACGTCCTCTTATAAATACCCATTTAGAAAGGCTATTTTAACATCCATCTGCCATATCTCATAATCGAAATATGCAGCAATTGCTAGAATGATCCGGATAGATTTAAGCATCGCTATCGACGAGAATGTCTCGTCGTTGTCAACCACTTGAACTTGCCGAAAACCCTTTGCGACAAGCCGAGCTTTATAGACCTGAACATTTTCGTCCATATCCTTCTTCTTCTTGAAGATTCATTTGCACTCAATGGGTCTAACCCCATCAGGCGGGTCAACCAAGTTCCAAACTTGATTGTCTCCCATGGAATTTATCTCGGATCTCATAGCACTTTGCCATTTCTCAAAATTTGGATCCATCATAGCTTTCGCATAATCCGCGGGTTCGTCATCGTCTAACAATAACAAATCCCCACGCAATGCACGAAGTCTTGCTGATCTTCGTGGTTGTGGCGGTGTCTCCGCTGCCACGGGTGTCTCAACTTGCTCTGCTACAATAGCATCACTCGTAGAGTCAGTCCCTACTGGCTCATCTTGAACTTCTTTAAGATACACCTTTTGTCCATTTTTTTCTATTTTGAGAAACTCTTTCTCTAAGAAAACACCGTTTCGAGTAACAAACACTTTGCCCTCTATCCGGTTATAGACATAATACCCTAAAGTTTTCTTTGGATATCCCACGAAAAAACACTTGTCCGATTTGGGTGTTAGTTTATCTGATATAAGTCGTTTGACATAAACTTTACAACCCTAAATTTTTAGAAAAGACAAACTGGGACTCTTACCAGTCCACATCTCATATGGTGTCTTAACTACGAACTTAGATGGTACCCTATTCAATGTGAAAGCGGCTGTTTCTATAGCGTATCCCTAAAACGATAAAGGTAGGTCCGACTGGCTCATCATAGACCGAACCATGTCCAACAAGGTCCGATTACGTCGCTCAGACACGCCGTTTCTCTGAGGCGTTCCAGGTGGCGTAAGCTGTGGAACAATTCTACAACTCTTAAGATGATTGCTAAACTCGTGACTTAGATATTCGCCTCCACGATCAGATCGCAAGGCCTTGATCTTTTTGCCACGTTGATTCTCTACTTCATTCTAAAATTCTTTAAACTTTTCAAATGTTTCAGACTTATGCTTCATTAGGTAGACATATCCATATCTACTAAAGTCATCAGTAAAAGTTATAAAGTATTGAAAACCTCCTCTAGCTGTCGTGCTCATTGGTCCACATACATCAGTATGTACAAGTTCCAACAAGTCAGACGCCCTCTCAGGAAATCCTTTGAATGGCGCCTTGGTCATCTTGCCTAGCAGGCAAGCCTCACATGTCTCGTATGATTCAAAATCAAACAAAGTTAGAAGACCATCATCGTGGAGCCTCTTCATGCGATTCTCACTTATATGACCCAAGCGACAATGCCACATATAGGTAGGACTTAACTCATTAAGCCGAGGCCGTTTAGCAGTAACATTACAGACAGGTGCATCATCAAGATTTAAAATAAATAATCCATTAGCAATGGATACAAAAGCCACAAATATGTCATTCTTGGAGATCACACAACCATTGTCTTTACTCGCAAAAGAATAACCATCCTTCATCAAACATTAAGGTGATATAATGTTTCGACTTAAGCTACGAACAAAATAACAATTATTCAATTCCATGATAAATCCTGATGGCAGGTGAAGTTGCATCGTCCCGACGGTCAACACAGCAACTCTTGCATTGTTACCCACACGGAAGTCAACCTCTCCCTTTTCCATGCTTCTACTTCTTATCATTCCCTGCATCGTATTGCAAATATGAGCAACCGATCCGATATCAAATACCCAGGAATAGATATATGAATTAGCGAGAAAAATGTCCGTAACATGAACGACAAGGGTACAAGTAGCAGTAATACCTTTACCGCCGCCATCCTTCTCTAAGGACGCCAAGTACTCCTTGCAATTCTTTTTCCAGTGACCTTTCCCCTTGCAATAAAAGCAGTCTGAATTTGCAGATGGTCCAGCCTTAGCAGTAGATGGGTTTGGCTTAGAGATCTCATCTTTAGCCTTGCCCTTCTTCTTGCCCCACCTCTTAAACCGAGGTCTGTTCTGGACCGGCAACACTTGGCTACTGCTGGCACCTTTCTTGATGTCAGCTTCTGCTGTTTTCAGCATACCACACAGTTCACTCAAGCCTCTCTCCGCTCTATGCATATGGTAGTTCGAGATGAAGTTTCCATAGCTGGGCGGAAGAGATGAGAGAATAAAATTAGTGGCCAACTCTTGGCCGATGGGAAGCCTAGCTTCTCCAACCTTTGAGTGTAACCAACCATCTTGATTACATGTGGTCCTACTGCTGCGCCCTCTGCAAGCTTGGTTTCCACAAGCGCCTTAGAGACATTGCATCTTTCAGTCCTGGCCTGCGTGCGGAACATCTCCTCAAGCGCCACGATCATATCGTTCACTGAGTGATTGTTATCAAAATCCATCTGCAGATCAGGTTCCATACAAGCAAGCATAAGGCAACTCACTTCAAGATCAGCATCGCATGCTTTCTTGTAAGCAGCTCTTTCAGCAGCAGGTGCATTTTCACCAGGCTCATCTGGTAATGGGGTGTCTAGAATATCTTCCTTTTTCTCAGCCCTGAGAACAATTCTCAGGTTGCGGATCCAATCCGTGTAATTTATTCCATTCATCTTATCTTTCTCAAGAATTGTAGGCAAAAAAATGGTTGATTGCGAACGGCCATCTACAATAAAAGTAATGCAAAATACTATCCATGAAGGAGTAAATTATATCAAATAGAATATACTCCCACTAAAATCAATATCCCTCAATTGATACTTAGTGATTCAAGACCCACAACTAACATCCCGACCAGTGAGCTTTAGCATCACCGCTGGTCAGTATGGTAGATCGGTAAGAAACACCTTGCTAATCATATTTCATATGACTCTTGTTGTTGGGCTAGCATCCCTATGCCAAGCACTCAACCTTTCTATGCTTCAAGATCCCTAACCGTTAGGATGACTTTATTCAAGTAACTAAACCTTCTTGCAGTAAATATCTGATACGAACCTGCCTAGTCGAGGAAAACCAGTGGCACCTTAATTTCATAGACCCACCACCGATTGTACAAGACTTATGACAGTGCAAGATTTGGGGAAGCATTTAACTTAAACATCACTGAGGGATCGTTCTACTTCACTACCGCACTCATGTAGACAAAACATAATAGCATGTGAAAGTAGAACAAATAATGAGAATCACATTCACACATAGTGACATGGTATGGCCCTTTAATGAATGGTGATCTCCATCTCCGTCATCTTGCCCATCATGGTGATCTCCATCTCCATGATCCATGTGTGTCATCCTTCTTGTGATAAGTCCTCCAAGAACTATCTTATCGCAGACTATACTAATTACATAGTCACGTAAACACAAGATGGCGCGCAGGCCAATACATCAAATGGCAACACATATGGCTCCAGCTGTATTGCTTACATGACACGTAGGCCATGAAAGAATTACACACATACACATGGGCCATACCAATTCACAACATACCCTGCAAAAACAAGTTAGGCGTAGAACGATTCTATGCGCTACGACAGGTAGCAAAGGCGGTCCCATCAGATTGATCTCATCAACCTGAATCCGAACCATTCGGAGTCCCTCTATTTTCACTATGAAATCGCTATGAAACCAAACCGGATTACATGGATCACATCTATGAAATCGCTATGAAAATCTCATCAGATTGATCTCATCAACCTAAATCTGAACCATTCGGAGTCCCTCTATTTTCACTAGATCAATCTCATTGATCTATGCCCAACATGTATGGTCTTACGTGTATCACTTAACTCAGATGGTGGATTAAATTGACCGGTATGAGTAGATCGTTACACGGCCACGCATCAAGAGCACGAAAACAGATTGAGTTTCCATCTACCACCCCGTTTCACAATTGATCTAATCAAACTGTGCAACTAAGACTAGCAGATCGCATCTACTATCTCTGCATATCATCTATATGCCATCAACCGAACCTATAACGAGCAGCTATGGCTCTGATACCACTAACGGGTTATGAGGGTGCTACGCTAGCCAGAAAGCAAAACTTTTCTGCCTCATAAACCAGGATCTACTGCTAGTTACAGGTCACGGGATTACCACTAGACGCGCGGATGCAGCGGAAGACGACTCGATGTAGTCGTACGCGTCGCAGCAGGCAGTGTAGTTGCGTGGTCGTCCGTCACGTCAATCCCCTCGCGCGGTTCGTCCCAGTGCTCCAGATGCAGCACCTCCGAGGTATCCCACACGTACAGGGAAGAAGCGATGCGCCTCCGGACTGCTAGGTCCGTGAGGAACAGAAGGCGCGAGCGTGGGGAGGGCGACGGAGGCTGTCAAAGGTGTCCAACCCTCACCGTGCGCCCTACCCCTTGCTTATATAGGCGTCCCCAATAAGCTCACGAGTTGGAGGCCCATTAGTAACCCGAAGCCTTGTCTAATTCGGGTCCAACCCGAATTAGGCTTCCAGCCCCTTAAGCGTGCGACCCTATGGGTTCACGCACACATTGACATGGCCGAGTACTCCTACTCCCCCAATAGTTGACAGCGGCCTCTAGGAAGGCGTGACAACTCCTACGTGCACGCAAAGATCATATCAGACGAACCACTACGACCATATACAAGTTATTTCCTTTGCCACTCGATATATGGTTCAACTCGTGGGTTAACACTTAACCCAAGCATGGCCATGCATTTGTTGATCCAATCACTTGAGTGATCCAGTGATATCTCTCTCGAGTAGAGAGGGGCAAATTTCATCTTGATTGTCTATGTCTCATAGCATGCTTCCCGACCACCCGAAGACCAACTTTATAACTATCCAGTTATGGAGTAGCGTTTGACAGTCCCTAAGTAGGCCGTTTCACATCTTGAGTACATACCACAATCTCAGGTCTAAGGACATAACGTATATGACGTGAATAGAAACTTTCTCATGTCGGGTCAGTCCAGCCTACATGTCTCACATGTGCCCACATTATTAGTTTGACATCTCCATGTCCATGACTTGTGAAACATAGCCATTAACTAATAGATGTGCTGGTCTAATATTCAAGTGTGTTCTCACAAGAACGCCGACCAGGGACAACTTTAGAATAACCATTCAAGTAATTGAGTTCCACCAACAATTCACATAATTGCCAATCAATACAAGTTGTCTATAATAGATATTCAATAAATACTTTATTAATCATGGATACAATCGGAATATCATCATCTCATGATTAGCTCTAGGGCATATTCCCAACAGGATCCGCCGTCCCCTTGTGGTGGCGGCCGGCGGCCCTCTCTCCCTAGGTTTGCGTGTGGCATCTTCGTCGTGGGCTACTCCAGCCAGATCCGTTGTCCCCGTGTGGCAGCGGCCACCGCCTCCTTCTACAGCCAGTACGAGCAGCATTACCACCGTCGTTGCAGAGTTTGCCAGGCATCCGTGCGCGGCCCAGTCAGAGGGGATGGCTTTGGCGCAGCTGTGCGGCTGCGACATGCAGCCGGCGCGCTGATGCCCTTCTGGAGGGGCTTCTGCGGAACATCTGGGCGATGACAACGGTGGTTCCGGCAAGCTTGGGATCCGGCATCCTGGCCCGACGATTGTGCTGGGGACACCTCGGGCGAAAGCCTTGATGACGGTGACGCCTGTGGGAGTTGCTTCCCCTCTTGAGGGCGTCGTATTTCCCCAGCATATCTTTCACGGGTGAAAACCCGGTCCAATCTTGGACAAGCGGCGGTGGCGCTATCGGCGTCATTCCCTTCCTGGAGGCGTCACTTTTGGAGTTCGTCTTGGCCATGATGTCACCTTGCTACGGCTGGGCGCGGGCGAGTCCGTATGGCTCCACGGCATGTGGCGGCGGGCGAGTCCGTATGGCTCCGCGGCGTTGTGGCGGTGGCCAACGTCGATGCGCGCCTCCCGTCGTCGCGGGCGAGTCCGTAGGGCTCCGCGGCGTGTGGCGGTGATCGATGCTGTCGGTGCGCGCCTCCCGTCGTCGCGGGCGAGTCCGTACGGCTCCGCGGCGTGTGGCGGCGACCGACGCTGTCGGTGCGCGCCTCCCGTCGTCGCGGGCGAGTCCGTACACTCCGCGGCTTGTGGGGCGACCGGCGTTGTCGGTGCGCGCCTCCCATCGTCGCGGGCCAGTCCGCTCGGCTCCGCGGCGTGTGGCGGCGGCCGACACCCTCTTCCTCTCCGTCCAGCGTGGACGCTGGCCGGTGCGCGTTGAAGATTCGAGGACAGTGGGCAGTGGGCACTTGGGCACATGTAGCGATAGTGATTAGCTTATAGAGACACCTTTCGTTTTTACCTGCGTTCATTCCTGGGAAAAGTCAAGCGGACTTCGAAGATCATCGACGTTGAAGAATATAAATATTACAATAGGTGCCGTGTTTTCTTTTTCCCCTCTCTCCAGTGGTTCCTTGGTCCCCATACTCAGTCAGTCAGTCGCTCTCGCCTCTGATATGTGGAAATGTGACTATGGGAGTCAGTCTAGCACTGTGACGCAAGCAAGAATGATCGGATCCATGTATGGTGCAAACCAGTGACAGCAATTCAGCATGGCATGAGTCATGTGCAACCTGCGGGGGCAAGGAAGGAACCCGGCACCCGCGAGGCCACGACCCCTTTGATTTGTTCGCCATGGCCGCGTCGCCGTCACGACGACTGACCACTAACGCCAAGATGCGCCAACGCCACCGCCTTTGTCGCTTCGCTTCTGTATAATATCCTCACCTCACACCTGTCCGTCATTGCTGCGGCATCGATGGCGGCAACACCGGACTGGGACTGGGAGGACTCCCTAATTTTCTTTCTCCCCGGCGTGAGCGCCGCGGCCCACCTTACCCTTGCGCTCGCCGTCGCGGGGCGCTTGCTCTTTCGCCGCCTCTCCTCGCGCCGAACCAAGGACGGGGAGGTGGGCGGTGGAGATGCTAGCAGCCGCGGCGTTGGCCGGTTCCGGTACTGCTACGGGGTCTCTGTCTGCACCACGTGGGCTCTGGCGGCGTCCGACGTCCTCCTCGCCGCCTACTCGTGGTATGCGGACGGCGGAGCCGGGTGGTCGCGCCGCGACGCGGTCGCCGAACGGGTGGACGCGGCAGCGCGCGCGGTGTCGTGGCTGCTGCTGGCCGCGTACCTGCAGTTCGATATCGGGCGGCGGCGGCGCCAGGAGCGGTTCCCCGCGCCGCTCAGGCTTTGGTGGGCGCTCTTCACGCTGCTCACCGTCGTCGCCGTCGGCGTTCACGCGGCCACGAGCCTGGACGGGATCCCCGTGCCCGCTCGGTCGTGGGCGCTCGACGCGGTCTCTGTTATTGCAGCAGTGGTTCTGCTCTCAGCTGGGTACTTCCTCGGAAGGAAGGAGGGAGAGGGACGCGCACGCGGCCATGCTTCGGAGGAGCAGGAGCCTCTGCTGAACGGCGCGCACGGGGTCGCCGATGGAGACGGGAGCAGCAGCAGCGCCGCCGACGCATCCTTGTTCACTGGCGCCGGCTTTCTTAGCGTGCTCACCTTCTCTTGGATGGGTCCCCTACTCGGCGTGGGCCACAGGAAGACCCTCGCCCCGGAGGATGTCCCGGGCCTCGAACCAGGCGACAGCGTCGCTGGCGTCCTCCCGTCCTTCAAGGCCAACCTCCAGGCGCTCACCCGCGACGGCGACGGCGGCGGCGGCAGGTCCAGCCGGAAGAAGGTCGTGACCGCGTTCACGCTCACCAAGGCCCTGCTGCGCACCATATGGTGGAACGTGGCGGTGACCGCGTTCTACACGCTGGTCTACTGCGCCGCCGCCTACGTCGGGCCGTACCTCATAGACTCCCTGGTGCAGTACCTCTACCTCAGCGGCGACGAGAGGTACGCGGTCAAGGGGCAGCTTCTCGTGCTCGCCTTCGTCGTGGCCAAGGTGCTCGAGTGTTTGTCGCAGCGGCACTTGTTCTTCCGACTGCAGCAGGCGGGGATACGCGCACGGGCGGCGCTCGTCGCCGTCGTGTACCAGAAGAGCCTCGTGCTCTCCAGCCAGTCGAGGCGGAGCCGCACGAGCGGAGAGATGATCAACATCGTCAGCGTCGACGCTGACCGCGTCGGCATCTTCTCGTGGTACCTGCACGAGGTCTGGCAAGTCCCGCTGCAAACCGGCATGGCGATGTTCATCCTCTACTCCACCCTCGGGCTAGCCTCGCTCGCCGCGCTCGGCGCCACCGTGGCCATCAGCCTCGCCACCGTGCCCCTGGGAAGGATGCAGGAGAGGTTCCAGGAGAAGCTGATGGACAGCAAGGACGGAAGGATGAAGGCGACGTCCGAGGCCCTGCACAGCATGAGGATCCTGAAGCTGCAGGGGTGGGAGATGAGGTTCCTGTCCAAGATCATCGAACTGAGGAAGACGGAGGCGAACTGGCTAAAGAGATACCTCTACACGTCGGCCGCCATGACCTTCGTCTTCTGGGGCACCCCGACCTTCGTCGCCGTGGTGACATTCGGAGCCTGCATGCTCATGGGCATCCCCTTGGAGACAGGGAAGCTGCTGTCTGCGCTGGCCACGTTCCGTGTGCTGGAGGAGCCGATATTCGAACTCCCTGGCACTATCGCGATGTTGATCAAGACCAAGGTGTCTCTTGACAGGATAGCATCGTTCCTGTGCCTCGACGAGCTGCCCAGTGACGCTGTGCAGAGGCTTCCACGTGGCAGCTCTGAGGACTTTGCGATCAGCGTCAGCAATGGGTGCTTCTCATGGGAAGCCTCGCCTGAGGTTCCAACACTGAAGGACCTCAACTTCCAAGCTAGGCCAGGCATGCGCGTTGCGGTCTGTGGGACGGTTGGCTCCGGCAAGTCGAGCTTGCTGTCCTGCATTCTTGGTGAGATTCCAAAGTTGTCAGGAGAGGTCCGGACCTGTGGAACAACAGCGTATGTCAGCCAGTCGGCATGGATACAGAGCGGGAAGATTCAGGATAACATACTGTTTGGCAAGGAGATGGACAGAGAGAAGTACGACAGGGTCCTCGAGTCATGCGCTCTGAAGAAAGACCTGGAGATCCTGCCGTTTGGTGACCAGACAGTCATTGGCGAGCGAGGCATCAACCTTAGTGGCGGCCAGAAGCAGAGGATTCAGATAGCCCGCGCTCTGTACCAGGATGCCGACATCTACTTGTTTGATGACCCATTCAGTGCAGTCGATGCGCATACTGGATCCCACCTTTTTAAGGTACTAAATTCTAAATATTCTTCGGTCGCCTATGTTTGTTCAAAAAAGTTTGATGACATAACATATTGCTAGATCCTTATGATTTTTGTTTTGAAGGAATGCTTGCTTGTGGATTTGGCTTCAAAAACAGTGGTTTATGTCACTCACCAGATTGAATTCCTACCCGTCGCCGATCTCATTCTTGTGAGAATTTCTTAAAGTTTTAATCTATGATTTTTACCACAAAAACCTATGACTCTTAAATGAAGCTTGTGATGTAGGTCATGAAAGATGGGAGAATAGCACAGGCAGGAAAATATGACGAAATACTAGGTTCAGGTGAAGAGCTCATGGAGCTAGTTGGTGCCCACAAGGAGTCTCTAACAACACTGGATGTGATCGATGGCCCAAACGAAACCAATGTATCATCCTCTCCCAGTGGCAAAGAGAAGCCAAATCTGTCCAGATCACTGTCATTAGCTGAGAAGAAACGTGAAGCCAACGAGGATGAAGGGAATGATGCTCGGAGTGGGCAGCTGGTGCAGGAGGAAGAAAGGGAAAAAGGCAGGGTGGGGTTCTGGGTCTACTGGAAGTACCTCACGCTAGCTTACAAGGGTGCTCTTGTACCCTTGGTGTTGCTAGCACATATGTTTTTTCAAGTAATTCAGATTGCGAGCAATTACTGGATGGCTTGGGCTGCTCCGGTGTCAAAGGATGTTGAGCCTCTAGTGAGCATGCCGACACTGCTCTTTGTCTATGTCATGCTGGCTCTTGGAAGCTCATTGTGCATCCTCGTAAGATCACTGCTCCTTGCGACAGCTGGGTACAAGACAGCGACTTTGTTGTTCAACAAGATGCATTTGTCCATATTCAGAGCTCCTATGTCTTTCTTCGATTCCACTCCAAGCGAGCGCATCTTGAATAGGGCAAGTCATCTTTCGTCGGATTGGATCAAATGTTATTAGTTCAATTCATTGCCTGTACTTATGCTAGCTAATTCATGTATTCAAAAATTTGTAGGCTTCAACTGATCAAAGTGAAGTGGACACCGACATTGCTGACCGAATGGGCACGGTTGCATTTTCCATCATTCAGCTTGTTGGAATTATTGTGGTGATGTCTCAGGTTGCATGGCAGGTCTTTGTGGTTTTCATCCCTGTGTTTGCTGCCTGTGTCTGGTATCAGGTACTCTTTTACAGATCTTGTCTATCTCCATGTTAAATAAACTGCAGGATCGCCCACATCTCATCTTACTTGTTGCAGCGATACTACATTGACACATCTAGGGAGCTGCAAAGGCTAGTAGGAGTTTGCTATGCTCCTATCATACAACACTTTGCAGAATCAATAGCAGGGTCAAGTACCATTAGAAGCTTCGGCAAGGAAAATCAGTTTGTGTCAATTAACAGCCGTCTAACAGATGCCTATTCTAGGCCAAAATTCTACAATGCTGGAGCAAGGGAGTGGCTTTGCTTTCGTCTGGATGCGCTGTCATCTCTTGTATTTGCCTTCTCTTTGATATTTTTGATCAATCTACCAACCGGTCTCATCGATCCAGGTACATAATTATATAAATCATTTTAATTTGGAACAATATTTGTAGTTCTACTGCTACTGGATGGATAGCAGTAAAGTGATAGAATCTGATGTTGGTTCTTAAGCAACTTTTAGGTATTGCTGGTCTTGCTATCACATACGGGCTTAGTCTGAACACGCTGCAAGCATCGGTTGTCTGGGGTATGTGCATTTTGGAGAACAAGATTATATCAGTGGAGAGAATTCTACAGTATATGAGCATTCCTACAGAACCCCCGCTTATCATGTCAGAAAATAAGTTGGCTCATAACTGGCCATCTAATGGAGAAATTCAGCTTCATAATCTCCATGTAAATCCCTCGTCCTTTTACCGTCATGTTCTATCCTTCATTTTTCTCTGCACTAGAATAGTGTTCTTTTTTTTGAAAACATGAATAGTGTTATAAGAAATTAGTGTGATGCAAAGCAATCCTAGATATTTTTTTTTGGTTTGTTGCAGGTGAAATATGCACCACAGTTGCCATTTGTTCTGAAGGGCCTTACAGTCAGTTTTCCAGGTGGCATGAAGACTGGTATAGTTGGAAGAACAGGAAGTGGCAAATCAACCCTCATTCAGTCCCTCTTCCGTATTGTGGACCCTACTATTGGTCAGATACTAATAGATGGCGTCAACATCTGCACAATTGGACTGCATGATCTGAGATCCAGACTGAGCATCATTCCACAAGAGCCAACGATGTTCGAAGGAACTGTCAGAAGCAACCTTGATCCTCTTGGGGAGTACTCTGATGATCAAATCTGGGAGGTAGTTTCACCTCCCAGATTTTACCTAAGTTGCTATGGCCTGTGGCATTCCCATTTTTTTTTCTCAAAAGTCAAAAGGAAACAAAATAGTTGAAATGACAATGTTTTTCTCTTGATTTCTAGGCATTGGATTGTTGTCAGCTAGGGGAGGAAGTTAGGAAGCAGGAGCTGAAGCTTGACTCACCAGGTCTGAATCTGATATATATCCTTACATCGAGCCATGCCGTTCAGACTTCAGAGTTACTACTACTTTCTTTTTTCTTCTCACCTTGTACCTTTCACATGTTTTCGATCGGAATGCTAGTTTTGCCAAAATGAAAGAATGGAGGCACATGGTATCTCGTGAAATGTTCTTGACTTGTTCTGCAGTGATAGAGAATGGTGAGAACTGGAGCGTGGGACAGCGCCAGCTCGTGTGCCTTGGTAGGGTAATTCTGAAACGGAGCAAGGTTCTTGTTCTGGACGAAGCAACTGCTTCGGTGGATACTGCAACCGACAACTTGATCCAGAGAACACTGAGGCAGGAGTTCAAAGAAACGACCGTCATCACAATAGCGCACAGGATCTCGTCGGTTCTTGACAGCGACATGGTGCTGCTCCTTGACAATGGTTAGTGCCACAGACAGCAGTTACTACCTGATGCCTTTGGGTCTTCTGTTGTGATGACGCTGTGCTGTTGCTTGCAGGTGTGCCCGTCGAGCAGGACAGGCCCAACAAATTGCTGGAGGATAAGTCGTCTCTGTTCTCAAAGCTCGTAGCAGAATACACCATGCGGGCGGCACATACATAACAGACGATTGAAGATGGTTCTTTCGTCTACTCATCAGTCGCGGCAGGCTGAGACGCTGAGTCACAGAAAATGACTAAAATTTACTATTACCAGACTGCGCCAGTCCAAGCAGAACCAAGGCGATCTTCTAAGAACAAACCAACTGGGAGATGGATTACAGAGAGGACATAGAAACTCATAAACACAGATACTTGATAAATTAGTTTTCATTTAACATAGAAACTTATGTCCCTTCTAATAAAAGTATATGTCAAATTACATTATCAAAAACTATGACTTTTCGATGACTAAATGAACACTACTCCCTAATTGGCACACTAATCATGACCTAATCACCATTTCAACACTTATCAAAACTAATATTGCATCAGAAAAAACTAAGCAAGAGTATAGCAGATTAATAATTCTTAATTTATTTAGTAATGACTAAGATCAGAAAATGTTGGTGATCTCCCTTGTAGATTTTTAGAAGCATGCTCATTCAACATCCCCAAGGAAGGGACTGGTCGTTCCTGTCTAAGCCACTCGCGAAACAAATATTACTATTCATCCATGGATCATCATCTTTCGTCTGGGGTAGTGGGGTGTCCAGTGAACCACTATGTCGCCCACCAACAAAAAGGAAAGATCAATTGGGCCTTTTCGGCTGCACTGATTTGCAGCAACAGCTACTGCAAGTCTGACACAGAAACAATAACTGAGAAGCAAGAAATGCAACTGCAAAGGTCATGTTAGGATAACTGGGCCAAGCCTATTATTTATTCTAAATAATCAGTAAACCTCAAAGGCCCACAATTGTGTGATTAAGTGAAACGGTGATTAGTACCAACTTGACTAATTACCTAGAGGACAATCAACTTAAATAGTGAGCATTGGGATGCCCACATAAGCTGATTAAGGAGGAGAACCTGGGACCCACACGCGCGCGCCGCCGCCGTCGAGCCGAGCCGAGCTGCCCCGCCCGCGCGCGCGCGTCGCGACGCGCCGAGGCCGTGGGCGTGGGCGTGGGCGTGGGTTGGCTTGGCTTCGGCCTGAGGCCGTGGGCCTTGGGCTGGCTGGCCTAGGCCTTGTTTTGCCACTCGGCCCATCCGGCCGAGGCAAACCCTAGCCGCCGCTCCAGCCCACCCGGCCGCCAGGGAGATCCAACGGTCTCCCGACAGGGGGCGCCTCCTATATAAGGGGCTTCTGTCGGAGACTAGGGTTAACGTGTGTTCCTCCCGACCAGCCGCCTCCACTCCACTGTTCGAGCTTGAGCCGCTCCTGTGCACCTCCGGCCAGATCCCCTGCGAGCACAGGCGGCTCTGGTGAGCAGGGCTCCGGAACTTGTCCCGTCAAGCGTACCTGCTCGGGTAGGCGGGCAATCAAGTTTTTCGAGGAGCGTCCACGGGCGCGACTGCTCCGACACGCTCCTGCTGCCTTCCCCGACTTCGTCTCCGTCCAGCACCAAGATGGTGGCCACGAGGACGCGTGCTGGTGCGAGTCTGGGAGCCAGCGCTGATGCCGGCGACGCCGCCGCTGCTACTGGTGCGGCGAACTT
>CM041629.1:6920170-7037436 GCA_023333625.1 Bothriochloa decipiens
GTTTATGCTTCATTTCATTGCTGCTGTTATTTTGCTTATGTTAATGAGTAGCAGTAGCAGTAGCGATTATGAGGCTGTCGCACGCATCATACTAGCGTTAGTATTTTTCTTATCACATTTATGGATTAATACATGGTGTAAAATGACTAAATATCCAACAGGTCATACCGCTGCCAATAATAGCTTCTGAACATGCCTAAATCAAGAATTCTGTATAGGCACAGGAAAAACCGAAAAAGTAGCAATTCATTGAGTAGGAGAGTGGTGGTATCATGGTGCTTACCTCAACAACTCCACAAAGAGGTTCAGGTCGAGGCAATGCCACCACGCAATAGATCTAGCAGGCCACATGACACCGAGTAGGCTGTGCAATAAACATAGTCATTCACAAGAACTTCAATATTGAGAAGCTAGTTAACCGTAGATATCATGACTATTAACTAATTTATCTTTTTTTTTTCTCGAGCATGCTTAGCATGTGTTTCATTAAGAGAACAAACTAAGTTATCAAGCATATCTCTTTACTGGTATCACCACCTTTGTTGCAAACGGCACCAAACTTGTTACAAAATCAGATGGTTGAGCAAACACAAATACCCACAGAATTGAGATGGCGGCAATGCAAGATATCCAACAAGAATGTTGCAGATTAGCAAAAAGACAGAGAAAATACCAGGGAAGAACTCACAAGAAGTGGCTGAGAAAACCCTGAGGATGAAGGTGAGGAACGGCAGGTCTTCGCGCAGATAGCGGTGTGCGAACCATTGCACCGGCGCCGCGTCCTACTCCCCTAAATCCTCGACGACCTGGCCTGGCCAAACAGGAACTGCGAGGTCTGCCCGTTGCCTTCTCTCTAACGCCAAAACCGAGCAAGGTCAGGCAGTCCGCTGGCCGCCTCTGCTCGGATTGGTTTCAGACGGAGATTCTGAAATACGCAGGCTCTATTAGCAGTTTTTTCCTCTGGCTAAAGTCCAGTCATTTTTTTTTTGCCAAATTTCTTGTAAGCTGTATATTCGTGAGATACGTATAGTAAAGGCGTTTACGTATTCTTCATCTCCCCGCCTTCAGATTCCTGCCCCGCTCCAACCCATCTAACCGCCCGATAGAGACTCAACGGCCAGATCAGCGCCATCCCCACGTCACTCCCAGAAGTTCCCCACCCGCTCCTAAACCCGGAACCACGAGGGCGATCCATGGCGGCGGCGGGTTGGCTCCGACGTGCGGCGGCGGCGGCGATGCCCCGCCTGCCTTCCGGACTTCCCCTCATACCGCCTCCTCCCCCCGCCCCTCTCACCGAGGCGCAGTCGCTCGTGGTCCCTGGCCTCGGTGCCCCCGCCGGACCTGCCATGGAGCTCATGGCCGTCCCTAAGAAGAAGGTGCGTTTCGGTGCTCACCCTTTACAGTGTTTGTGGTTCTTCCTAGTACGTAAGCTGATAGATAGGTGGTCAGTTCTTGGTGGTCATGGGTGTGGCTGGCTGGTGATACGACGCAGCGTGGTGCGCTCTAGGTGTTCGTTGAATTGCCTGTCAGCAGAAGGGTGTGTCCTTGCGAAATGTTTTACTAGCGGATCAGAGAAACCGATAGGTGTATCAGTGTATTGTTCACTCTACCGGCTGTGGAGTGCCGATTGATTGGCAGTCTTGCAGGAGTGTTGGTGCGTTTAGGCTAATACAACGGAAGCACCATTGCACCAAGATGTTAAGTGGGGTAATGTTAGTGTGTCTTAAGTGGGGTAATTCTAGGGACTGGTTAATTCGACATAACCTACCTGACCAACTGTTTGTTATGCGTTGTGATTGATGATTCAAGCAGTAAGTTGATATATGTCAAATGTGTGTAACTCATTAGTGTATACTGCTATCCAGTGTGATATGGGTAATAGATATAGACGTATGAAGAACTCTGAACATGCATTCAGAAAGTATGCTGATTTATGGCACAAGTTATTATCATATTGCATATTTTTGGTATTTGTATATTTGTAGTAGGCTGATTTTGTAGGAAAAAAACATTTACTTGTAGTGCATTATATTCTATCACATGTGAATCCAACTGGTCTGCTCTATTTTCTTCAGTAAAATCTGCATCATTTCATTGGTTGTTTTATATGCTGTTATTGTGGATCCCAGTTTTTAAAAACTAGTTGTTTGGTTTATGCTTGTTGCCTTTTCAGGTCTCGAAGTACAAGAAGGGTTTGAGGAATGGACCCAAAGCTTTGAAGCCTGTGCCGGTGATTGTTCGTTGCAGGTACATCTAAAAGCTATGTTTGCTAATACCTCTAAGTTTGGTCTTGGTAATCTTGTTATGCCACAAATTATCAATTTTTTCCTATGCAAGAGTAGATCTGATTTTTTTTTTAACACGGTTGTTGGGCTGATGAGATGAGAAAAAAATGTGCTAATATACTTTTTAGTAAGATCCTCACCCTTTAAATGGCCTGTAAGTCTGTTACCAAGAGCTGCAGAGGAGGATTACTGTACTTTTAACAATATATGCTCACCCTTCAGGATGTCCTGTGACTAATAGCCGCAGATAAGGTTTAGTCAGACAGTAGTAGGTGATTATTGGAGACATTTATCATGCCATATAGCAACAGTTTTGATTGTGCTTTACTGAAAATATGATATATCACTGGCCATTATATGGAATATGTTTATCACATTTCAGTTTCCTGCCTTGACAGTCTTCATATTTTGTTGATGTTTCATGTGGTTCTCTTAATGTCATTATAGAATAATTGGAGCAAAAACTCCTGAAGTTTGTCACAGAAAAACACTTACATCTTCTGATTGTTCGTAACAAGTACAATTTCATGGTGCACGTGTTAGGAATATTCAGAAAAATATTTTTTCTGATAGTTTGTGTGCGGATGATGTCTGCAAGGGTTATAAACCTCTTTTTTTTTTTCTTAATATAATGATACACAACTCTCCTGCTTGTTAAAAGAATGGTGGCCTTGTTGCCCATCCCTGTTTTGACATATCCCTGCTGGTGGCTTGCAGGTGCTGTGGCCGAGTGAAGCTACCTCATTTCTACTGCTGCAGTGGAGAAAGAGGAAACCCAAGCGAGTCAAGCTCATAAATGTTTTGTTTTCCTACTTTGTGCCCTATGCTACGTTTGAACTCTGGACATCGTAATACCAAATAAATTCTGGATCACATTTGGTGTTCACCTACTGTTCTCATTCCAAGCATTTAATCAATGTACCCTTTACTCTAGTTTGAACTGAAATTGTAAGCTTCAAAGTTCTCTCTGCTTGTGGAAAGAACGTACACGTTCTGATATAAGGAACTATTGACGTAGTACTAGATTGAATTCGAAGTCTCGGCTTCAAAATTCTGTGTGCTTGTATGTTACGATCGTCAGAAACTAAGCTCCTTTTGGATTTTAGGGAAAAAACAAATTAAAAATGTAGGATTTATATATGGATCAAGTTACTGTAGCATCTTTTAAGTTAGTACTCCCTCAGTCCTAAAATAGTTGTTATTCTTGCTTTTCGATAATTATAAAAATACCGGTAATTATATATTAAAATATATAAATATTTATACTAAGTACTCTCTCTGTTCCATAAATAAAAAAACGCTTTTGACTTCTATGGTTGTTGTTTGACTATTCGTCTTATTTATTTTTATACAAATAATAAAATACATAAATCATTATGAAAATATATATAATCATAAAATAATTCATAATAAAATAAATGATATATACTAAATTTTTTTAAATAAGATGAATAGTTAAACACGAAATGCAAAAGTCAAAAATATTCTTTTATTCGTGGAACGGAGGGAGTAATTAGTATCATCGGAAAGATCTTAAAGCTGTAACAGAACCACCCAATTTATACGAGCTCAAGTATGAAATTAACTGATAATCCGCTAATTTGCATATTTGAACCCATATAAACCCGGTAGTCCAAAAAATTTCGAGGGATCTCAAACTTTTTCAATGTATAACCAAGATCGTACTGATTCAGTAACCACAGTCCACATGTTACATAAAATTCACATATAATTTTAATTTATCGGAATTTACAAAAGATTATTTTAATACCTTTTTAATAAAAGAATAGCGAAAACAAGATATTTTTTAAAACACCCACACTTTATATTTTATTTAAATATAGTGCCAGTTTATAGTCAAATCCAACAAAATCATCTGAGATGAGCTATAAGAGATGACCTTGCCCATGGTCTAATTCTCCCGTAGTAGGATACAAGTCCATCTTATCGCCACAGTAAAATAGGCTCATGATCTGCAACAAGTAGAAATAAAACCCTGAGTACGAGAATGTACTCAGCTAGACTTACCCGTCATAAACCAAAAATAAATAGACATCAAGGATTATGCAAGGCTATCTTTGGTGGAGCTGGCTTAATTCACTTTGCATAAAAATCCTTAAGTGAATAAGAGTAACCATTTTATTTCTTAGCATTAAGTTAATTATCATTAACCTGTCATCTATGTTTGCACCTGTGCTAAACAAGCAATAGAGTAGAGAATTACATATCCATATCAGGTTCATCATTAGCTATCTTGTGAAGCATCATTAACCATCCAAGCAATTTAATATTTTCAAGTATGGAGATAATCTCGTCAAGCTTCTCACTATCCAGGAGACGATGGCGATTCGAATCGATTACTACCCAGCTGGGGAAATATTCCTAATACTCTCTCGGCAAGCCCCGCTAAGGGTAGCCGTAGAACACCGTTCGTACAACTCAGGAATCAAGGATCCAAGCAGCGCCTCACTCCCATGGGTTCACCAAGCCAGGTCAGAAATTTTAACTCACCTGATACGGAACTTACGGACATGGTCCTCATCTGGGTACCACCGTGCCGCTAGACTTACAGACATGACGGCTAGTATGTACATACCACCCCAGTAGTGAGCACTTGATACTCCTCAATTTTTGGCCTGGGTTGAGCTACTAGGATTCACGGCGGATAACATCAGATCCAGCCAGCTAAGTGCTAGGCACTGTTCAACATGACAGAGAAAGGCTCCATTCCTTGTAGGTGATTAATCAGCATAACGATTCGCTTCACTAACAAGGTTGGCCGACCTTGTAGCTTACGCGCTCTGTCTTGCTGTCGATTTACATACACATGGTTAACTTCCACGATAGAAATATATAGCCAACCGTGATCGGGTATCTCCTACATCTCGCGGGTGACAAGTAATCGCCCAACTTCTACCGTTTATAGCAATGTTAAGCATCTACAACGATTCTGCGTCTCAATAGGATTCCAGGTATGTGTTACTGGACAATGAGGGATGTATGCAGCAAGGGTTTTATCCAACTCCTATACTTAATGCACAATACATAAATAACATATATATAGTTATTACTTAATAAAATAGGAGACTTAGAATGCTCCAGGGCTTGCCTTTGTTGCAACGGTGGTTAATTCTTGTTGGGATCACAGGTGTTACTCTTGACACCAACTCCAGGGATGGACGACACCAACATCATGGATCCATGACTTCAACTTCAATGGTGGACGGCATCTTCCAAAGATTATGTACCACGATCCCCTCTACTCTCTCTATACGGCTACACGTATTAATGATGCATGTTTTAGTATGATGAGCTCATGGCATGATGCAGGATAAGATATGACTACTACATCAATATTACATGCTCAGGTTTAATACTTTAATAATTATGAAAAAGATAAATTTTAATCATAAACAAGCATGTAAGTACAAGATAAATATAAAACTCCACATATACTGAAATCACATAGCCATATTAGGTGTTAATATGACATAGAAACATCCTTAAAAGGTAAAGGAACCATATTTTCTATTTATATATTTTTTATTATAATTATAAATTATTTAATAACCAAAAAAAGATAAATCAAAAGATAAAGTATACTATATCTAATGACCATAACATTTGAACTATAGCACAAACATAACATCATAAGCATGTCATAAAAATTTCAAGTCAAAAGGAGTTACATAGCATGAGATATGAATTTCCTTATTTTTAAACATTAAAAATAAGGCATAAAACATAACTAATTATTTTACTACTAAATATGGCATATTTCATATTTTTAATAAAAACTAGGCATCACAAGAAACACAACAATATTTGGTTCACCAAAAACGGAGTTACCAAACCCCAAATATGAATTTCTGAAGTTTGAGAAAAGCTGTTACAAACAGGTCCCTGGGGCACTATTCACCTGAGTCATAGTCTTCAGAGTTAGGCCCTTCAGTGTTGTCAAATTCTCGCGCGAAGTCCTTAGCATGATTCCAACAGAGGAGCTCGTTCATGCATCGCGGTTTCGGCATGGAGGTGCTCGTCGGCGGCAACGGAGCGGCGTAGGAGCATCGGGAGGTGGTCGCGCGCTCGTGGGTTGTCTTGGCTTGGCCCGAGGCGGCACGGCCACGCGAGCTCGCGGCTCGACGACGGAGTGGCACGTCGGCAGTGGCTTCTAACGACGCTCAGCAAGGGCGAGCGTGCGCAAGAGAGGCAGACGGAGTTGGAGAAGCTTCTGGTAGCGGCGGCTGGGCACGAGGAGGTCTAGAACGCTGCATGGCCAGAGCTCCGCGTGGAAGCCGCCATGGTGGCGTGGCGCTACAGTGGGGTGGTGCTTTGGCATGAACTGGGTGAAACCAAGGACCTGGTCTGCAGTAGTGGGACACGGCGAAGGTGATGCTCACCTTGGTTGGAGCATCGACTGAGCGGAGCACGACCGACGACGTGCCAACGGTGGTGGCGCGCGAACTGGACAGCAAGACGACGTTCTCGAGCATCCTGTCCACCAAAGAGAAAGCCAAGGAGCGCATGAGCTGCTGGGTATGTTGGTGAACATGACTGCAAAGACGATATAGAAAAAGAACCGGTGACGGCGACTATCGGCGTTGAGATGGCTCGCGGCGGTGCTCTGCCAGAGGAGGGGAAGACGACGACGCGCAAGGCTATTCTAGTGGCGAGAGACGGTGAGAGGGGGCTCAGTGGACGTGCGAGGGTGTTATGAAGCAGATGGCATGATCAAATCGGCCAAGAATGGCACGAAGACGACGACGGCGCGAGGAACAGCGAGGCGGCGCCGGTAAACGAGCGCGGCGGCGGCGGTGCTGTGCTATTTAAAGGAGAGGGCGAGGAAGGAGACGAGGACACGTCGAGGGACACATCTGGATGTCCATGAAGCATCAAAGAAGCGCTGGCGGTTGCGGACACGCGGTGGAAACGCGGAGAAGGTCGCTGGCGGCGAAGCAGGAGACGTCACTTAGCGATTTGAAGTATTTACAAGAACTGCCACTCATAGAAGTTTGCAATTTTCTCCAAGATTTTGAATAGAACTTGAAAAACTCCCAATATATGAAATGCTCCAAATTTAATTCTCTACACTTTTATCAAAATTAAGTTTTTTAGATTTGTCCAGGAAAAATGAGTTTTGAATACAAATTTAAAAAGGGGACAAAAAGTGATAAAACCCCATAAACAAATATTTTAAAAATCTTTTGATTTTGCTAAATAACTTGAATATTTTCCAATGTATGGAATGCTCAACTTTTCAAATGACACATCTTTCATATAAAGAGTTTTCCCAAATTATGTATAATTTTTGAAATATGAATTTAAAATCAAAGGGGAAAGAGTGTTGGAAAACTGTATTTTCAAATTCATTTGAAATTCTTTATAGAAACTTGAAAAACTTTGTACACAACTCTTGTAGGTCTCAACAAGCTGTACAAAAGTCCTTTTTGAACCAACCCCAAATTCTTTGTATATTTTGAATTAGGCAAAAAGGGGTAAAACAGAGTTTCCTGAAAAATAGGGTTTTAAAAGGAATTTGAGCTCGATTTAATTTCTACAAAAATCGATTGGTCATTAGTGATCACAAACATCATTTCATGTAGAAAACAAAGCATCACATCAAAGACAATATTAAAACATGAATGCATTTATGCCATAATGCTCAATGATTATGCTTGATAATGACATGATTAGGATTTAATTAACTTCGTAACATCGAGGATGTTACAAAAGTCTAGTTTTTTAACAAATTTATTTGAAGATGAAAATGTTGTGTGTATTTTGTATAAATCTAGTCAAAATTCAGAAAGTTTGATCGGCACGCATCTAACGTCATTCTTTTTGGGACGAAGGGAGTAAGTATTACCTTCAGAAAAAAATGTAGGGTACTTTTATTGTACATGATTTCACATGGGAAACATGGGAAAAGAACATCTACTTAGCCTCACATTTATTGCTTCCATTTGTTCTGCATATATATATCTTTACCATATTCCTATGTCTTTTTTATTCCTGTATTTTTTAATACTTCATTGAAAAGGGGGGCTTAAGGGACCTATAAGGCTATTGCTATAGCTAAACTTCCTTGCTTTATTGAAGCATGGGAGAGGACATTTGTATGAAAGTACCAAATTACAAATGCACAATCGCTATTTGTTGGGTGATGAAATCACACACATATATTTAAGATGAAAATAATATGCTAACTGCAATTGTATTTCATTCTATCCCAAAAGTTTACACCCCAGGGGGGTACTTATAGACCCTCCTTGGCTTCGCCATTCAAGGAATCTTACAAAACTAGTCATGGCACCTCCTATACATTTAGCTAGAAAGCACATCGGCGAAGTGGTGAAACACACTTCGCCCCTTTCCTTTTGTCTCCTTAAGAAACTTTGGACTTGATCATGATTTCTTGACTTAGCTGACAACCTCGCTGTTTCTTCGTGCGAAGCTGCTACGATCGCTTCGCTGGTCATCAGGAGTTTAGCGAAGTCATCTTCGCCATATAACCTGAAACATGTGAAAGCATATGTGCGAAGTTTAAAATAGTCACAGCGAAGTGGCCACATCATCTTCGCTGAGCGCCTAAAGTGCGGCGAAGTCATCTTCGCCAGTCAACCTGAAACATGCAAAAATATACAAGCGAAGTCAAAAATAGTCACAGCGAAGTGTCTTTGCTATCTTCGTTGGACATGTTAGCATCTCAAATGTTCGTAATGAAATGTTTGTCTCCAAAGTTTGGAAAGGATGTTTGTATGTCAAAGTTGTTCCCCAACAGCAGCCCCTCGCGGGCGAAGGCCTACTCCAAAGGTCTGAATCCCACAAAGTTTATATGAAACTTTGCCTAACAAACATCGTCCAAACTTTGGAGTTGGCCTATTTGAATTTTGAATCCAACAGCTAGTTTTGACTGATTGACCGGACTTTGCCTATAAATAGCGAGGCCCCCCTGAAGCTGTCGTTTTCAGAAGAAGGAAAACTCTGCCGAAATTTTTCTCGAACCCTAAAGTTTGAGATAGCTTTTCTTGACATTTTGTCGTTGTGTTCACCCGGTCTTGGATATTTGATCGAAGTTTGTGTAATACCTTCGTCAAGGTTTGTTTCTTTAACTTTTAAATTTTTGCGATTTTGTCGAATAGTGTTTCTGATTTTGGTTTTCACAAATGTCTTCGTGGGACTTGCAAGATCAAATTCAATCTCAAGAAAGCTCGAAGGTTGATGATATTGTAGATTCTGAAGAAGACAATCTCGAAGATGTTGATGTGTCTGTAGAAGTGGACGAAGAGGGTTTCACTTTGACTTTTGGTAAAACTTTGTTTGAGAAAAGCCACCTTGATGAACTGGTCTGTTTGAAAATTGTGGAACGTGATCAAGCAAGAGTACCTGATCCATTACAAACTAATCCGAAGCCATATCCTGATGAGTGCATTGTCTACAAGGATCTGTTTACTGCTGGTCTTTGATTTCCTTGCCAAGATTTTGTTGAAGATGTGTGGCAGATCCTTCTAAATCATATGGCCCACATGCATTATTATTGTCTAAACAGACTCCAAATAACCATGAATGTGTTCTGTATGACTTATAAGATCTGTCAGGTAAATCCTGAATCATCCACGTTTCTCCAAGCAGAATCAATCATTACAAAAAGACATTGCAGTATTACAACAGTTTTATACAGATAAGTTATTATCAGAGTAAAATAGCGGAAGGATTACAATAACATAAGTTTATAAACCATTTAGTTTAAACTTACAAACCATATGTTTTTAATTATTACAACCATAAGAGCAGTGGAGCAGCAAAATGACTTATTACAAAACCTTAGAGACATGCTCTGCCCAAGAGCCAAACATCCTACTCGTCGTCACTCTCCGCAATGACTGTCATGCAGCAGGATTCAAAGCACTCCTGCCCATGAGGCTCACCTGCAACAAGGGTTCAACAAACCCTGAGTAAAAAAGTACTCAACAAGACTGACCCGACGAAAAAGAGGGGTGAAGACTTAGGAAATGCAGGCTAGAGGGACAAGGTAAGGCTTGCAGAGTTAAGGATTTTTTTTACAGAAAACCTTTGACAAAAAGTAAAGTTATCTTGCTCTAGCTTGATATTACCTACCAACTTCATTCTTAACCTTAAACATCATTCAAGTTGTTACTACGACGATGAACAATGATCGAGTCTTCTTCACCGAGAAGCAACGACGATTCGAATCCATTTTCATACCCAGCTGGGACCTAGATCACTGGGATACCGGAGACTTTAACTCCGATGCATACCAGATCACAGATATACCAGGATAACAACCGTAGCCATATATCACCACATGATACACGTGGGCACTAGGACCCAGTGTACCGATATACGTGGGAACTTAAACCCATAGCATACCACACTGTGACATATGTGGGGACTCTGGCCCACTATATATCACTCCATGACATACGTGGGGACTCTGGACCACTGTATATCACTTCATGCATGTGGATTTCTAGTTTCTCGATATCACCAGTTCACCATCGACACGAGACCTAGGACATCAACAGACGAAAACACTACAGAGGGACTCCATTCCCAATGCAAGTTAGCCGTCCGGACTCAATTTATTAACTATCATCATGTTTCCACAGATAAAGCCATTCTCATCTTTTTCATTCTTTTACTTTTTGATAACCTAACTTATTAAGCGGGGCTAAGCATTACTACGTATTTTCCATAAACTGGTAACAAGGAATAAGGAAATAAGATAGGTAATGCAATTGGTGGGTTATTACTCAACTCCTATTACTAATGCAACATTTCATAACTAAAGTGATAAAACTTTCATAAAATCAAGGAAGGCTTTGAATACATCCGAGGCTTGCCTTGGTATTCAGGGAAGACGGTCTTGAGCTCTGGATTAACTTCCAACTCCTGAGTCTGCTCTTCCTTGGGATCTGGGGCGACAACATTAAACCCTCCGTTAACGGAAACTATACGATAAAATGATATGTTTCAACATGATGGAATAGGAAACATGATGCTCGATGGATGCATGACCAGATTAAGGGCTTAAGTACAACTTTCCTTCACGATAAAGTTGCAAGCCAACCAAAACTTACTTACTAAGTTCATTAGGGTTAACTACGTTATTAAAGAAGTTCATTATACACATAAAATAACGTTGATTAAACCCTAATGACATGGTTAAGTTAAGCGCAAATAATTAATTAAAGTACCAAGGTCATTAAGGTTAATGACCCAAGGTCATCAATCAATCCCAAAGTCAAACAAATCCTATAATGATTAAACTTAATTAAAAGGGATTAATTAATTATTTAAAGGCATAAAATAAAGGCATAAAATTAAAGTTGTCTAATTGAGCTCAAAATTTTATTTTGAAAAGCTCTTGGTCTAATTAGATGATAAAATAAATTTTAGAATTAAAGTCCAACTATTCTATTTATTAAAAATCATTGAAGGTGCATTTTTTTAATTAAAAGAGCTAATTTTAACTTACGAAAAATTACTCAAATTTGGATTTTCATATTTTTTCTAGGTAGAGGACATCATAAAGAACATACACAAAAGTTTTTAGAATTTTTTGAGCTATACATGAATTACTATAATTTTTCAAAGAAAACAGCATTTAAATTATTTTCTAGAAAAATAAAAAGAAAATCCTTTTTCTGTCCCCGTGTTGACCCGACGGCGACGGCACTTGACCGGCGGTTATCTCGCCAGCAGCGAAGTCTCCGGCGACGGGGTTTGGTCCTACGTGCTCAGCTCGACACCGCGAACAAGATTAGCTAGCTAATGAAGCGGTGGAGCAGGGGCAGCAGGCTCGCCGACGGCCATGGCGGCACGGCGAAGCTCGGGCGCGGCGACCAAGCTCACCGGAGTGATTTTCGATGACGGCGAGAGCACGGACCTGGGCTACACACTCTTGCGAACATAATCATCAACAAAATGAGACCCAATTTGACCCCCAGCCGCAACGGCTACGCGCGCGGCGGAACGGCATGAACATGCCGGCGGCGAGCCACGGCGGCCGGACGCTACGGTGCGGCAGAGATGAAATATAGAACATAGACAGGTGCAGGAGCTCACTGGGGGCATGGTGTGCATGTTGATGAAGGCTCGGAGTGGCTGAGTCGAGCTACGGACGGCGGCGGTGATGGCGGCGGCGGTGCTCCGGCGGCACGGATGGCGTTCCGGCGGTTCCTGTGCACCATCAAGTCGACCAAGCTACGCATAAGGGGCAGGAGAAGATGGAGAACATGATGAGAGGGTTAAAGGAAATATGTTTTCAACCTTGGCGGCGGTGGGCGGCTCGTCGATCGGTCGCGAGGAAGATGATGGCGTGCGGGCGCTTCGGGCGATGAGGGCGGGCACTAGTTGGCTCAGAAGAAGCGCAAGATCGAGGCGAAGCTTCTGGCATGAACAAGCAGATAGAGATGGAGTGACGATGGCAAATTTGGGCGGCGGAGCGAGGTCGTCGGTGGTGAAACAGAAAAGAAGAAGGGAAATGGCGGCCGGCTCTAGTACTTATAGGCAGGGGGCAAAGCACAGGCGGGTGACACGGTGATGATGAAGCTTCATGCGCGGGAGGCGAGCTGGCAGCCGCAGCACGCCGGCATGTGCGGCGGTGGACGGCGGCGCGGCCTGAGAAGCCGGCCATGGCGGCAGTTCATAGGTTTCGATACTGTTCTTGATAATTACAGAAATGCCATTCGTTGAAAATAACAAATTACTCCAAAATTTATATAGGAACTTGAAAATCTAAAAAAATAGAATTTGCATAAATTTTCAAGAGCTACATTTTTCATTTAACTATTATCCTCAAATTCTATCTAGATTTTGAAATATGAATTCAAATTCAAAAGGGGAATAAAACCCTAGAAATAAATATTTGAAATTACTTTTGATTTTTTAATAAAACTTAAAAATCTTCAAAACTATGAAATGTTTAAATTTTCAAACCAAACATTTTTCCTATATAAAGTTTTCCCAAATTATGCATAATTTTTGAATTATGCTTTTGAAATCAAAAGGGGACAAATTCTAAAAAACTGTATTTTCAAATTCATTTGAAATTATTTTGGGACACTTGAAAAACTTTGCATACCAACTTTGTAGCTCTTGTCAAGATATACAAACTATATTTTTAGAGTATCTCCAAATTCTTTATATATTTTGAATTATAGAAAAGGGGATAAAACAAGGTTTTGAAATAAAGGGTTTTTGAAACCGAATTCAAACTCGGTTTGGTTTCTAAATTAATTGGTTGATCATTAGTGATCACAAAAATCATCCTAGGACATTTTTAGGTCAATGACCCAATGACACCATTGGTTGACCAAGTTGACTTTTGAAAACATTTTTATAGCTTTCCAATTTGAATTTAAATTTGAATTTCAAGACTTGGGAATAAGCTTTGAGATCCAAATTCAACATCAAATATGGAAATCATTTTTTTAGGGTTGAACTTAGATTTATACACTATGCTTGACACTAGTGTAAACACGGTTTACACCTCAAGTACATAGAATATAAACCAAGTATTTGAGATGACATTCAAAAGTGGGGTTTTATGATTTCATGTGACAAAAAATTCCAGAAACACAATCAACCTATGAAATGTAAAATTGTTTTTTGTTGATGCACATTAAGGTTGACTTAAACAGGAATGCTTTGCAATGCATATGATGACATGACATGTTTTAGTTAATATAACACCAGAGGTGTTACAAGATGTGTTGAAGGCTTTCAACATCCAGATGCATCACTTGACACCAAATGGTATAGTTAGGCTAGCGCAGTTTGTTTGGGCTGTGAAATCTCAGGAGGCTAATCCTGATATTGCTGCCTTTTGTGAGCTTTTTGAGATGCATACTCAATTCAAGGATTTCATGCTTGATGGTCGAGTGGTTACTAAGTACTTCGCTTGCTCTAGTTTCAAGTCAGCTCGTAATGCTGTTCAAATTTGAATAAGGTACTGGTTTTATCATAAGGGTGAGTGGTCAAGGTACTGGTTTTATCATAAGGTTCCTATGGTTGAAGAGAGGGATCCTGTTACTAAGAAGATGATAAAAAGATATCCATTGGCTGCTAGGATGGAGATTGAGAAATTTAAGCTGTCTGCATCTTTTCCTTCTTCTATGATCTCAAAAACTGCAGTGAAAGTTTACAAGTCTGCTGCCTTGCTTCAATGTGCGAGGGATCTTGTTGAAGAATATGCTGCTGCTAGGATTTGGCCATTGAAGAAAGGATGGTCTATTTAATGATTTCACTTGAAGAAGGTCTGAGGAATCAATTACAAGTTTTCGGACAACGATTTTCATTGTCCTTGGAATTTTGCCACTGATGAAGACTTCGTGAAGTCTGTTGAAAGTCAGGCAGAAGATCTGCTTGGAAAATATGTGCTTACTGAGAAGAACAATATCGATAAAATTCTTGGGAATGAATACAAACATTTGAATAGAGTTTTTGAGGTTGCACAGATTGGTATGGTGAATGGCCTCCTCTTGCTTATGTCGTGAGAAGAAACAAGGCCAGAAGAAGGAGACTGCTAAAGGTACTAAGCGCAAGGCCGGTCCTAGCAAGGCTATTGCTAAGGAATTGAAGAAGAATTAAAGTTCTTCTGTCTTGCTTGATGCTGAAGAGCTTGACGCTATGCTGGAGCGGAGCTTGGATATGGAGGGAAATTTGGCTCTTGATTTGGGTGGTTCTGGGGAAGAAGATGTTGGTACTTCCAAGGTTGTTGGTGATGTTGGTGTTTTTGAGTCTCAACATGTTGAAGAGGAGGTGAGAAAAATTACTATGGTTTTTTCTTCCAATTGTTTTACTCCATCGTTGCTTACTCCGCTGAGTGATGTATTGCAGAATATGCAGGGTCAAAATTTTCCTGCCAAGGATTCTGCTGTAATTGCTAATGTCAAAAGTTTGGTATCTGAAAAAGAAACTTCTGAAAAGGAAACTTTTGTTGAGGGTTTTCGAAGAGCTACCGATCCTATTTCGCCAAGACTTGATATTGAGGCTCCTGTCATTGGGTCTCATGATGAAAATGTTGATGCTGGGAAGACTGCTTCGCTTGAAGACCCTACAATAGTTGGGGTTGGCGAAGATGGTGTTCTGAATGTGGCCAAAAAAATTAGTGGCTCTAGAGTTTATTCCCTTAATCTTGAAGATAGTGATGATGAAGTTTTTGATGAAGAGGCTAAAGATGAACGGTTAATGCGCTTGTCGAGCTCCACTATTCATGTTGAATCTGGCAGAAAGGTTGACTGTAGCTTGGGAGAACGCGTTTCTACTGGTAAGTATTCTTTCTGCACGTTTCCTGTTGTCTTACTTTTGTTTTCTTTTGCTAATTATTTGGTTTTTATTTTTGCAGAGACAATTTTTCCTCATACACCGTCTTCTCCCCAAAAGAATGTTGACTTTAGCAAGATGGAGAATGGTCAGCAGGACCCTGCAACTCCTGTTGCTCCTCCTGTTGGTGAAGGGGAAGTTTTTGACGCGCTGAGGCGGGGTTTAGAGTTTTATCAGGAGAAAGGTTTGGGTCTTGACTGCTTCAAGTTTATAGGTATTGGGGCTCATAAACTTCGAATGATGCCTCGCACTTCTGAGGTTCAGTTGTCAAAGTGCATAGATGAGGCTTTTAGTGTCCCTGATGCGAAGCTTGAAATATCAAAGAGGCCTTTGCTCAAAGTTGCTGATGCTGACTTATCAATAATGTACAAGGGTTCTCTCTTGATGAGAGGTTTGCGAGTAGGGTTATTGGAAAAAGAGAAAAAATTTGCCCTTCGTGAACACGATTATCAGGTTGAGATCCAGAATCTGAAAAAGCAACTTGCGGAAAAAGAGAAAGGAAGAGCTGATGCTATCGAAGCTCGTAACAATTTGGAGACCAGGTTAATTGGTGCTCTTGCTGATGTTGAAAGGAAAGAAGATGATATGAAGAAGATTGTTGTAGAGAATGAAAGTTGAAAGAAGGTATGCGACGAATTGAAATAAAATTGAAGGAGCAGGACAAGTCTTTCTTTGACAACTGCAATCGTATTTGGGAATTGTGCTTTGAAAGCTATGATAAGTTTGGGGCTAGGCCTGGTGAAAAATGTTGGGATCTAGGTGACCATGATAGTTTCTTCAGTTGGCTTTGCCGTCAGTATGAAGACTTGTCTCGTGTTATGGTGACCACAGTTGACATTGGGGTTTACTATTCTGCTCGTGCATTGTTTCACTTGATGAAATAGAGCCAAGATCCTTTGTTTGCGCAGCTTTGTGATGACAATTACAAGTTTCCCCTGTAAGTGATTTGGTTAATGTTGCAAAGTCTACACAAGTGTTGTGCAACAAGTATCTTGAGCAATATTGGAGGTCTGGTGGCCGAACTTATTGTTTTGATAAGGCTAAAGAGAAGTTGCAGAAGGTATGTGTTGCATTTATCTTTTGTGGTTTTTTCTATTTAGTGGCTAACTTTTGTTTTTTGTATGTTAGCAAATTGCAAAGGAAGCGGAAGCTTCCCAGAAGGAGGCGGAGGAGATTGCGAAGAGGGATGCTGGAGCCGGGGGTCAAAGTGGTGCTGGATCGAGCAATGTTAGTGGTGGCCACCCTTAGGCTTTAGTTGTCTTTTTCTTTTGTGAGATAAGGGAAATTAAGATACAATGGTATTAAATTATCGTCTTTGTAAAATATACGCTTGGAGGTTGTTTGACTATTTGCCCATCCTGCGAAGGTTCCTCATGCTGAGCCTGTGCAGGATGTTAGAGATGTTATCATGATGAGCCTAGCGAGTTCTATGGTTTTCGTGCGAAGTATGATGGTTGTGATGTCGATGATTTTCTTGCTCGTAAGTTTTGCTCTCATTATTTTAAACTTGAAATTTTTTGGTGATTCTATCTTACAAATCTTTATAGATGTAAAAAAATGATACTGTAGTATCAGGCCTTCCAACTGTCGAGTTTTTGATTTCACGGACTTTGCACAGGTAAAAATTTGACATGTAATGTTTACTTTTTGTGGTTGGACTTTTGTTTTCTAACCTCTTCTTCTTATAGTCATCTGAGTCAAGTACTTCGCCGATGAACGTTTGTGAAGACTATTTACGCCGTGAAGCGGACGATGTTATTAATGAAGTTGTGAGTGACATACTTGGTGATGCTACCGAAGTAGTTAGTTCTCAAGATGACTGATTTTGTAAACACATTTTTGTAAATGGGTGAGTTGTATTTTAAGACATCTTGTTGTACTGCGAAGTGTGTGAGTTCACCTTCACTTGTAAATGAGTATTGTATAATCGATTTGAATTTTATTGTCTTTCTTTTTTGAAGATCCTGCTTTTTGTTTGAGGTGATTGTCTGCGCTTCACTTAAGGATTGGTAATGTTTTTGCTCTGACGAGACCGATTTGAAGAATTTAATAAATTTTGAAACGCCGTTCCTTCTTTTCATTTGAGGTAGACGTGTATACTTCTCTTACAGACTGAAAATGTTTTCTTCTTAGTGGAATAAGTTCAAAAAATTTACCTTGGCAAATTTTGAAACGCCGTCCCTACTTTTTCGTGCGAAGTGGACGCGTATGCTTCTCTTGGAAGCTTGAAACACTTTCACCTTAATAAAAAAGGTCAAAAAAATTTACCTTAGCAAATTTTGAAATGCCGTCCCTTCCTTTTTGTGCGAAGTGGACGCGTATGCTTCGCTTAGAAGCTTGAAACGATTTTACCTTAGAGGAATAAATTCGAAGAATTTGCCTTGGCAAATTTTGAAACGCCGTCTGTAACACCCCTGGTGTTATGGTAACTAAAACCTATCATGTCATCATATGCACTACAAAGCATTCATGTTTAGGTCAACCTTAATGTGCATCAACTAAAACAAGTTTATATTTCATAGGTTGTTTGTGTTTATGAAATGTTATGTCACATGAAATCATAAAATCCTACTTTCGGATGTCATCACAAATACTTAGTTTATATTCTATGTACTTGAGGTGTAAACTATGTTTACACTAGTGTCAAGCATAGTATATGAATCTAAGTACAACTCCTAAAAATGATTTCCATATTTGAAGTTGAATTTGGATTTCAAAGCTTATTCCCAAGTTTTGCAATTCAAATTTAAATTCAAATTAGAAAGCTATAAAAATGTTTTTCAAAAGTAAACTTGGTAAACCAAGGGTGTCATTGGGTCATTGACCTAAAAATGTCCTTGGATGATGTTTATGATCACTAATGACCAACCAATTAAATTAGAAACCAAATCGAGTTTGAGTTCGGTTTTAAAAACCCTTTATTTCAAAAATTTTGTTTTATCCCCTTTTCTATTCTTCAAAATATATAAAGAATCTGGAGATAATTTCAAAATATGGTTTGTAGATCTTGAGAAGAGCTACAATTTTGGTATTCAAAGTTTTTCAAGTTTCTACAAAGAATTTCAAATGAATTAAAAAATACAGTTTTCCAACATTTATCCATTTTTATTTTAAAAGCATAATTTAAAATTTATGCATATTTTGGAAAAACTTTGTCTATGAAAAATGTTTGGTTCGAAAATTTGAGAATTTCATAGATTTGAAGATTTTCAAGTTTTATTGAAAAATCAAAAGTAATTTCAAATATTTTTTTCTAGGGTTTTGTTTCCCTTTTGAATTTGAATTCATATTTCAAAAATTATGAAGAATTTAAAAATGTTTGTTAAATTAAAAGTGTAGCTCTTGAAAAGTTATGCAAACTTTATTTTTGGAGATTTTTATGTTCCTATATAAATTCTGGAGTAATTTGTAAAATTTCAAAATGACATCACCTGCTACAGTATATGCTGACGTCGTCATCATCGTTTCACCTCACTGCTCACCGTGGCCGAAGTGTCCATGGCCGCCATACCGGCTTGCCATGGTCGCCAGCTTGCGCCTTGCACTCGAAGCATCCTCGCCGCGTGTCGCCCTCCATTTCCTCGAGCTCTGGCTACAAGTAGAAGCGCCGTGGCCGGTTTCTTCTTTTTCCCGCACCGCCGCCGTCGAGCTCGTCGATCGCCGCCGTGATTGTTCATTTTCTTCCCTCTTTTTCCCTAACATGCTCACCTTGATATCCTCTCTCTCATGCACTCCGTGGTTCACTCGTTGGTGCTCAGGAATCGCTGGAAAGCCATCCTTGTCGCCGGAGCACGCCGCCGTATCCCCGTCCATGTCGAGCTCGTCCCTCCGACCGCCCAAACGCTCTATCTTCAAGCGCATCCATCCCATGGCGAGCTCCTGCATACTCCTATGCCCTTGGTTGAGTCTGGGCCGCCCTGTCATGGCCGACCGTCGTGCGCCGCCGCCGGCATGATCCTGCCAGCCCCTGCGTGCGTAGTCGCCGTCGCTAGGGCCACGCCTTCGCCAAATTAGCTCGCGTGATAAGTCCACGTGGTCATGCTAGTGCTTTTGGTCACGCTAGCTGCACCGGAGGAGCTCCGGTGAGCTCTGCAGCCGTGCCACCGGTCCGCCGTGCCGCCATCACCACCGGCGATGTATCTCCGCCACGTCCCCCACCGCGTTAGCTAGCCCAGTGAGTTCGCCTTGCCGAGTAGAGCACGTAGGCTCTATTTGCGCCGCCCAAGTCCTCGCCACCGGCGAGATAGCCGCCGGTCAAGCGCCGTCGCCGTCGGGTCAACGCGGGGAGAGAAAAAGGATTTTCTTTTTCTGAGAATTAATTTAAATGCTATTTTCTTTAGAAATTCATAATTAAATTTTGGTAGCTTCAAAAATTATGAAAAATTATGTGTGTGCTCTGTATGATATTCTCTGCCTAGAAAAAATATGAAATACCAAATTTAAGTATTTTTTGTATAATTTAAAATTAGCTCTTTTAATTGAAAAATACACCTTCAATGATTTTTAATAAATAAAATAATTATCTTTTATTTCTGAAAATTATTTTGCCATCTAATTAGACCAAGATCTATCCAAAATAAAACTTTGAGCTCAATTAGATAACTTTAATTTTATACCTTTATTTAAATGTTTTTAATTAATTAATTAACCCCTTTAATCATGATTAATCATTATAGGGTTGTTTGACTTTGGGATTGATTGATGACCTTAGGTCATTAACCTTAATGACCCTTGGCACTTTAATTAATTATTTATGCTTACCTGGATCATGCCATTTGGGTTTAATCAACGTTATTTTATGTGTTTAATGAACTCTTTTATTAATTAGTTAACCCTAACGAACTTAGTAAGTAAGTTTTGTTGGCTTGCAACTTTATCGTGAAGAAAAGTTGTACTCAAGTTCTTAATCTGGTCATACATCCATTGAGCATCATGTTTACTTTTCCATCATGTTGAAATATATCATTTTATCGTATAGTTTCCGTTAACGGAAAGTCTAACGTTGTCGCACCAGATCCCAAGGAAGAGCAGACTCAGGAGTTGGGTGTCGATCTAGAGTTTGAGACCATCTCCCCCGAATACCAAGGCAAGCCTCGGATACATTCAAACCCTACCCTTATTTTATAAAAGTTTTATCGCTTAAGTTATGCACTGTTGCATTAAGTAATAATAGTTGAGTGAAAACCTACCTATTGCATTACCTGTCTTATTTCTGGATTCCTTGTTACCTGTTATTTGAAAAATGTGTAGGAATGCTTAACCCTGCTTAACTAGTTAGGTTTTCAAAAAGTAAAAGAATGAAAAAGATGAGTATGGCTTAATCTGCGAAATCATGATGATAGTTAATAAATTGAGTCCGGACAGGTAACTTGCATTGGGAATGGAGTCCCTTTGTAGTGTTTCCGTCTGTTGATGCCCTAGGACCCGTCCAATGGTGATCTGTGTGTATCGAGAAACTAGAAAATCCACATGCATGAAGTGATATACAGTGGGCCAGAGTCCCCACGTATGTCATGGAGTGATTTATAGTGGGCCAGAGCCCCCACATATGTCATAGTGTGTTATACTATGGGTTTAAGTTCCCACGTATATCGGTACACTGGGTCGAAGTGCTCACGTGTATCATGTGGTGATATATGGCTGCGGTTGTTATCCCGGTGTATCTGTGATCTGGTATGCATCAGAGTTAAAGTCTCTGGTATCCCAGTGATCTAGGTCCCAGCTAGGTATAAAAATGGATTCGAATCGCCATTACTTCTCAGAGAAGAAGACTCGATCTCTGTTCATCATCGTAGTAAAAACTTTAATGATGTTTAAGGTTTAAGGATGAAGTTGGTTGGTAATCTTGAGCTAGAGCAAGACAACTTTTATTTCTATCAAGCTTTTCTGTAAAAATTTCTTATCTCCTGCAAGCCTTACATTGTCCCTCTAGCTTGCATTTCCTAAATCTTCACCCCTCTTTTTCATCGGGTCAGTCTTGTTGAGTACCTTTGTACTCAGGGTTTGTTGAACCCTTGTTGCAGGTGAGTCCCATGGGCAGGAGTGCTTCGCATCCTACTGCATGACAGTCGTTGCGGAGAGTGACAACGAGTAGGATGTTTGGCTCTTGGGCAGAGCTTATCGCCTGGTATTGTAATAAAGTTATCTATTGCTACTCCATTACTATTATGGTCTGTACAAATTAAACTTATGGTTTATAAGTTTTGATACTAAAAGGTTTGTAAACTTATGTTATTGTAACCTTTTCGCTGTTTTACTCTGATGTATCTTATTTGTATAAAACTATTGTAATACTGCAATGTCTCTTTGTAATGATTGATCCTGCTCGGAGAATCGTGGATGATTCAAAATTTACCCGACAGACCTTTTAAGCCATATGGAACACATTCATGGTTATTAGGAGTCTGTTTAGACAATAATAATGCATGTGGGCCATATGATTTAGGAGGTTCTGCCACAGCTGGTATCGGAGCCGTATCGTTATTAAAAAGAGTCGTTGTAGTATTCTTTTGTGAAAACTTCAAAAGTTTTTGAGTCAAATAATTTTAACTTGACTATTTTGGGTCTAAATTGCTTAATTCTTACCTATGATTCTTTCTACTGACCCTTATTCTTATTTTAAAAGTCTGGTGGTGGAATAGCATAATATAGTGCCCTATGTTATAAAAGTTACCTTTATGTATGTGTTGCTTTAAAAACCTTTTATGCTTAGATCGTAAGTTCGATTCATGCATCATGTTTAATTAACTTGTTTTAATTACCTTTCCCTTTAAAGTGGTTTGGGTTAAGTAGTATCAATCTTATTCATGCTAACCTTCAGATTTCTTCCTATCTATCCTTATCCTTTATGACCTATCTTTCTTCAGGATGGCCCTTACTAAGCAGACTCCCCGTAAGAGCACTGCACCGAAGGGGGTACCTCAACATCAACTAGCTCCCAGATACGAGATTGGTGAAAGTAGTAGTAATCCTGATCCAAATCCTCAAGCCAAAATAGCCAGACTTAGAGCAGAGCTGGAAAGGGCAGAAGCTGATAGGATCGAAGAGGATACTGAGATTACTCAGTTGAGGCAATCCCAAAGGTATATGAAGCACTAGAGGAATGATGCTTGGGCACAAGAAGACGCAGTGAATGATCATATCCATGAACTTGAGGAGTACATGGAAGAATTAGAAGAGTATGCGGAGGAAGCTGATGATGAGTGTGTGAGGCTGAATAACCTGTTGGATCCTGAATACCAACGACAAGTGGCACAAAATGATCTCGGTCTTGTAATGGGTAAGGATGAGGAAGAAGAAAACCAGATGGGTGTAGAGAATTAAAATAAAGAGGATGTTATGGAAGAAGAAGATCTAGAGATAGTGGAGGAAGAGCCTGAAGAAGAAGAAGACTCCAAAGAGGAAGAGGATCTCGAAGAGGAGGATGTAATCCCAGTGGATGATGGTGAGAATGAGTAAGGAGTTTGGATAGTGAGATATGTAATATATCTTTTTCCTGCTTTCTGAAACCTAGTAGGTGTGGGAAGTCTTGCCGGAGTGCAGACTGTAGTAATAAAAATAATGTATCATAAATGTGTTGAACTTTTGTAACATCGGCTTACTTAGTTCAATAAAGTATTGTGAATAAGTATGGTTTGTTTATCAACAGATGCCTGCTCACACTTGATCCTGTGATGCTGCTAGTACTTCTCATGACGGAGGTGATATCCCAAATCCTCCACTAGTTTCGCCAACCCTGGCCGATGTAGTTGCAGCCTTGGTCAATGCAACCACTATAATGGCCCAGAACCATAATCAAAATGCACATCAGGGGAATCATGGTCGGAATAATAGGAATGAGACCACATATGTGGATTTTACAGACACACGTCCTCCAATCTTCACTAGAGTAGATGAACCCATGGAGGCAGATGATTGGCTCCACACTATGGAGCAGAAGTTTGGGCTAATTGAGTGCACCGAATATCAGAAGCCCATGTTTGCAGCCTAGCAGTTGAGAGGCACTGCAGGAGCCTGGTGGGCTAACTTTGTTGCTGCTCAGCCTGAGAGTCATTGTATTACTTGGGCTGAATTTCGTGAAGGTTTTCGTGCACACTTTATTCCTGAGGGAATTATGGTCATAAAACTTGAAGAGTTTCTTTCTTTGCGACAAGGTGATATGTCAGTTATGCAGTATTTTGGCAAATTCAATCACTTGTCCCAATATGCTCCTGATCATGTTAGTACTGACCGTAAGAAGGAGTGTTTTCTTAGGGGTCTGAATAGCAAGATTCAGAGGATGATGATTGGGAACCCAAATGCTACCTTCCATGAGAGGTAAATATTGCCATATCTTTTGAAGAAAAGAACCGTCAGCATCTGGAAACTAAGAAGAAGAAAAATGTGACATCTGGATTTTCTGGTGGAAATCAAAAGCGCTAGAAAATTATTTATCATCCCAGAACCATTTCTGTCCTTCTTACCGTCCACCACAATACCAAGCCCAGCAACAGATATTTGTTCGTCCTGCTGCTACTCTTTCTTATCCACGACAGCCGAATGCCCCTGGTATTCGTAACCCCAATTTCCAGCCACAAATTTTCCCATGTTACAATTATGGTAAGCCTAGCCATTATTCAAGGAGCTGCCCGCATCCGAGGCAGTATAATTCTTATGTCCCTAGAACTTTTGCATCACAACAACATCAGGTTCCAAACAAGGTTGGTAATCAGAATGTGCAGAAGGATAAAAATGAGAAGAAAGTTGGTAAGGTGTTCTACACTCATATTGGGGAAATTCCAAAAGAAGAACCCGTCATGATGGGTACGTTCCCTATTGCTGATCATCCTGCAATTCTGCTTTTGATTCTGATGCATCCCATATATTCATCAATGGTACATTTGTTAAGATACATGAAATACCAACAATGGAAACAAAAGAACAATTCTTTATACAATCGCCTGGGGGCCGTATGTGTACTAAAGAAATGGTACATGATATGCCTATAAGTTTGGGTGGGTATATTGTTCCCACTGATATGATATTATTAAAGGATCAAGATATAGATGTGATCCTAGGTATGAATTGGATAAAACGGCATGGTGCTGTGATAGACATCCTGAATAGAACTATGAGAGTGAACATACCTAATTGCAAATCTCAACTTCTTATCCAACTTCCAACACTTAAGAGGACTGTTGAAAAGTTATGCACAACTTCTGTGAAAGAGATTAAAGATATACCAGTGGTCTGTGAGTTTCCTGATGTGTTTCCTGATGAGTTACCGGGTTTATCTCCTGATAGAAAGGTGGAGTTTAGAATTGATTTGAAGCCTGGTACCGCTCTAATATCCAGAAGAGCTTATCGAATGGCACCACCCGAATTAGCAGAGCTTAAGAATCAATTGCAAGAGTTACGGGATAAAGGTTTCATCCGACCTAGTTCGTCACCTTGGGGATGTCCTGCAATCTTTGTGAAAAATAAAGATAAAAGTTTGAGGTTATGTGTGGATTATCGTCCCTTGAATGAGGTACCAATCAAGAATAAATATCCTCTACCCCGCATTGATCTGCTTTTAGATCAATTGGCGGAAGCAAAGGTGTTTTCCAAGATTGATCTTTGATCCGGGTATTATCAAATCAAGATTCGCCCAGAAGATATTCCAAAGACTGCCTTTACCACTCGGTATGGTCTGTATGAATATTTGGTCATGTCTTTTGGACTTACTAATGCACCAGCTTATTTCATGTACTTGATGAACTCAGTGTTCATGTCAGAACTTGATAAGTTTGTGGTTGTCTTCATTGATGATATATTGATATATTCCAAGAATGAAGAAGAACATGTTGAACATCTCAGAATTGTTCTGCAGCGTCTGAGAGAGCATCAATTATATGCTAAGTTTAGTAAGTGTGAGTTTTGGCTGAAAGAAGTAAAATTTCTTGGACATGTTTTATCAGATAAGGGAGTTGCTATTGACCCTAGCAAGGTACAAGACATACTTGATTGGGAACCACCAAAGACTGTACATCAAGTTCATAGTTTTCTGGGAATGGCGGGTTACTACCGTCGTTTCATACCTGATTTCTCAAAAATATCAAAGCCCATAACTGAGTTGTTGAAGAATGATGTTAAGTTTGTTTGGTCACCCGAATGTGAAGAGGCATTTCAGAAATTAAAGAAATTAATGACCACTGCTCCAATCTTAGCATAGCCGAATATCGAGAAGCCGTTTGATGTTTATTGTGATGCTTCTGGTATTGGTATTGGATGTGTATTAATGCAAGAAGGGAGAGTTATTGCTTATGCTTCTCGACAGTTGAAGAAACATGAAGAACATTATCCAACACATGATTTAGAGTTAGCAGCTGTTGTCCATGCATCGAAAATATGGCGACATTATCTGTGGGGTAATAAATGTAATATCTATAGTGATCACAAGAGTTTGAAATACATTTTTACTCAAGATGAGTTGAATATGAGGCAAATAAGGTGGTTAGAACTAATTAATGATTATGACTTGGAAATATATTACCATCCTGGTAAAGTAAATGTAGTTGCCGATGCACTTAGTCAAAAGAGTCATTGCCATTGCTTGACAGTGAAACCTCTGGACATCTCTTTATGTCATAAGATAGAAAAGTTGGGAATAGAAATGGTGCAACAAGGAAGTTTGTCTAATATTACTATTGATTCAACACTCAAAGACCAAATTATTGCTACTCAGAGAAGTAATAAGGGAATTAACCATATCAAAAAGAAAGTTAGAAAAGAAAAGGTTTCTTGTTTCACAATTGATGAAGCAGATGCCTTATGGTATAAGAATCGACTGGTTATACCAAAAGTTCCTGAGTTATGACAAAAGATCCTTGATGAAGCAATCCTCTCAAAATTTTCTATTCATCCAGTAAGTAATAAGATGTATCATGATTTGAAACAGAAATTTTAGTGGACTAAGATGAAGATAGAAATTGCTAAGTATGTGGCTTAGTGTGATACCTGTTAGAAAGTCAAAGCTATGCATTTGAAGTCAACAGAAAAACTTCAGCCACTGCCTATTCTAGCATGGAAGTGGGAGGATATCAGTATGGATTTTATAGTAGGTCTACCTAGGACAGCCAGGGGTTTTGACTCTATCTAGGTCATAGTGGATCGACTCACAAAATCTGCACATTTTCTTCCAGTTCATAGTACATACTCAGCCTCATATTACGCCAAACTATATTTTGAACGTATCATCAGTCTTCATGGGGTACCAAAGACCATTGTTTTCAATAGAGGCATGCAGTTTGTCTCCTAATTTTGGAAACACTTGCATGATTCATTAGGTACTAATCTTTTACACAGTATAGCCTATCATCCTTAGACAGGGGGTCAGACTGAAAGAGTGAATCAGATACTTGAGGACATGTTGAGGGCTTGTGTTCTTAATTTTTCTAAAAAATGGGATGAGTGTTTGCCTTTAGCGAAGTTTTCTTACAACAACAGTTACCAAGAAAGCATCAAAATGGCACCATTTGAAGCACTATATGGTCGCAGATGTAGAACTCCGTTAAGTTGGTCTGAACCGAAAGAAAGAAGATTCATTGGAGTTGATCTTGTAAAAGAAATAGAAGAAAAGGTTAAGCAGATACAACAAAACTTGAAGGTGGCACAGTCCCGTCAGAAGAGTTACGCGGACAAAAGACGTCGACCATTGTGGTTCAATAAGGGAGATTATGTATATCTAAAGGTGTCACCAATGAAAGAAGTTATTCGATTTGGAGTCAAAGGCAAGTTAGCACCTCGTTATATTGGATCATTTTAGGTTTTGGCACAAATTGGGAAGGTATCATATCATTTGTAGCTACCTGAATAATTGTCAGCTGTACACAATGTATTCCATGTATCATAACTCAAGAAGTGTCTCCATGTGCCAGATAAGGTTGTTGATGTTGAAGGAATTGAACTTGAACCTGACTTGACTTACTCCTCGAGTGTTAGATCAGAAAGATCGTGTCACCAGAAGCAGAACAATCAAGTGGTACAAGATACAATGGGATCAACATTCAGAAGAAGAAGCTACTTGGGAATCGGAAGATTACCTGTTGGAGAACTTCCTGGAATTCTATGCTTTCATCTAAGTTACACTTCCCTCTATGAGCTGTAACTAGTCTAATGTGAGTTGTAAAACCCCTTTTCCTTATGTACTTAGTTGAAGTGTGTTTTCTTAACACATTTCTTTTTCCATTACTTTACTCAAGGCTTTAAATCTCGGGACGAGATTTCTTTAATGGGGAAGGACTGTAACACCCCTGATGTTATGGTAACTACAACCTACCATGTCATCATATGCACTGCAAAGCATTCATGTTTAGGTCAACCTTGATGTGCATCAACTAAAACAAGTTTATATTTTATAGGTTGTTTGTGTTTATGAAATGTTATGTCACATGAAATCATTAAACCCTACTTTCGGATGTCATCACAAATACTTAGTTTATATTCTATGTTCTTGAGGTGTAAACTGTGTTTACACTAGTGTCAAGCATAGTATATGAATCTAAGTACAACTCCTAAAAATGATTTCCATATTTGAAGTTGAATTTGGATTTCAAAGCTTATTCCCAGGTTTTGCAATTCAAATTTAAATTCAAATTAAAAAGTTATAAAAATGTTTTTCAAAAGTCAACTTGGTCAACCAAGGGAGTCATTAGGTCATTAACCTAAAAATGTCCTTGGATGATGTTTGTGATCACTAATGACCAAACAATTAAATTAGAAACCAAATCGAGTTTGAGTTCGGTTTCAAAAACCCTTTATTTCAAAAAATTTGTTTTATCCCCTTTTCTATTCTTCAAAATATATAAAGAATCTGGAGATACTTTCAAAATATGTTTGTAGATCTTGAGAAGAGCTACAATTTTGGTATTCAAAGTTTTTCAAGTTTCTACAAAGAATTTCAAATGAATTTGAAAATACAGTTTTCCAACATTTATCCATTTTTGATTTTAAAAGCATAATTAAAATTTATGCATATTTTGGAAAAACTTTGTATATTAAAAATGTTTGGTTTGAAAAGTTGATCATTTCATAGATTTGAAGATTTTCAAGTTTTATTGAAAAATCAAAAGTAATTTCAAATATTTGTTTCTAGGGTTTTGTTTCCCTTTTGAATTTGAATTCATATTTCAAAAACCACGTAGAATTTAAAAATGTTTGTTAAATGAAAAGTGTAGCTCTTGAAAAGTTATGTAAACTTTATTTTTGGAGATTTTCATATTCCTATATAAATTCTAGAGTAATTTATAAAATTTCAAAATGACATCACCTGCTACAGTATATGTTGACGTCATCATCATCGTTTCACCTCACTGCTCACCGTCGCCGCCGTGTCCATGGCTGCCACACCAGCTTGCCATGGCTGCTAGCTTGTGCCTCGCGCTCGAAGCATCCTCGCCGTGTGTCGCCCTCCCTTTCCTCGAGCTCTGGCTACAAGTAGAAGCGTCGTGGCCGGTTTCTTCTTTTTCCCGCACCGCCGCCCTCGAGCTCGTCGATCGCCGCCGTGGTTGTTTATTTTCTTCCCTCTTTTTCTCTGACATGCTCACCTTGATCTCCTTCCTCTCATGCGCTCCGTGGTTCACTCGTTGGTGCTCAGGAATCGCTGTAAAGCCACCCTTGCCGCCAGAGCACGCCGCCGCATCCCTGTCCACGTCGAGCTCGTCCCTCCGACCGCCCAAACGCTCCATCTTCAAGGGCATCTGCCTTGTGGTGAGCTCCTGCATACTCCTGTGCCTTTGTTTTAGTCTGGGCCACCCTGTCACGGCCGGCTGCCGTGCGCCGCCGCCGGCATGGTCCTGCCAGCCGTCGCGTGCGTAGTCGCTGTCGCTAGGGCCACGCCTTGGCCAAATTAGCTCGCGTGATAAGTCCGCGTGGTCGTGCTAGTGCTGTTGCTCAAGCTAGCCACACCAGAGGAGCTCCGGTGAGCTCTGCAGCCATGCCACCGCGCCGCGGTGCCGCCATCACCGCCGGCGATGTATCTCCGCCGCGTCCGCCACCGCGTTAGCTAGCCCAGTGAGTTCGCCTTGCCGAGTAGAGCACATAGGCACCTGTTACGCCGCCCAAGTCCTCACCGTCGGCGAGATAGCCGCCGGTCAAGTACCGTTGCCGTCGGGTCAACGCGGGGAGAGAAAAAGGATTTTCTTTTTCTTTTTCTAAAAATTCATTTAAATGCTATTTTCTTTAGAAATTCATAATTAAATTTTGGTAGCTTCAAAAATTATGAAAAATTATGTGTATGCTCTTTATGATATTATCTACCTATAAAAATATGAAATGCCAAATTTAAGTACTTTTTTCATAAGTTAAAATTAGCTCTTTTAATTAAAAAATATACATTCAATGATTTTCAATAAATAAAATAATTATCTTTTATTTCTGAAAATTATTTTGCCATCTAATTAGACCAAGATCTATCCAAAATAAAATTTTAAGCTCAATTAGACAACTTTAATTTTATACCTTTATTTAAATGTTTTTAATTAATTAATTAACCCCTTTAATCATGATTAATCATTATAGGGTTGTTTGACTTTGGGATTGATTGATGACCTTAGGTCATTAACTTTAATGACCCTTGGCACTTTAATTAATTGTTTGCGCTTACCTGGATCATGCCATTAGGGTTTAATCAACGTTATTTTATGTGTTTAATGAACTCTTTTATTAATTAGTTAACCCTAACGAACTTAGTAAGTAAGTTTTGTTGGCTTGCAACTTTATCGTGAAAGAAAGTTGTACTCAAGTCCTTAATCTAGTCATACATCCATCGAGCATCAAGTTTACTATTCCATCATGTTGAAACATATCATTTTATCGTATAGTTTCCGTTAACGGAAAGTCTAACGTTGTCGCACCAGATCCCAAGGAAGAGCAGACTCAGGAGTTGGGTGTTGATCCAGAGCTCGATACCGTCTCCCCCGAATACCAAGGCAAGCCTCGGATACATTCAAACCCTACCCTTATTTTATAAAAGTTTTATCGCTTAAGTTATGCGCTGTTGCATTAAGTAATAGGAGTTGAGTGAAAAACCTACCTATTGCATTACCTATCTTATTTTTAGATTTCTTGTTACCTGTTATTTGAAAAATGCATAGTAATGCTTAGCCCTGCTTAATTAGTTAGGTTTTCAAAGAGTAAAAGAATGAAAAAGATGAGTATGGCTTAATCTGCGAAATCATGATGATAGTTAATAAATCGATTCCAGACGGGTAACTTGCATTGGGAATGGAGTCCCTCTGTAGTGTTTCCGTCTGTTGATGCCCTAGGACCCGTCCAATGGTGATCTGCGTGTATCGAGAAACTAGAAAATCCACATGCATGAAGTGATATACGGGCCAGAGTCCCCACGTATGTCATGGAGTGATTTATAGTGGGCCAGAGCCCCCATATATGTCATAGTGTCTTATACTGTGGGTTTAAGTTCCCACGTATATCGGTACACTAGGTCGAAGTGCTTACGTGTATCATGTGGTGATATATGGCTGCGGTTGTTATCCCGGTGTATCTGTGATCTGGTATGCATCGGAGTTAAAGTCTCTGGTATCCCAGTGATCTAGGTCCCAGCTGGGTATAAAAATGGTTTCGAATCGCCATTACTTCTCGGAGAAGAAGACTCGATCTCTGTTTATCATCGTAGTAACAACTTTAATGATGTTTAAGGTTTAAGGATGAAGTTGATTGGTAATCTTGAGCTAGAGCAAGATAACTTTTCTTTCTGTCAAGCTTTTCTGCAAAAATTTCTTATCTCCTGCAAGCCTTACCTTGTCCCTCTAGCCTGCATTTCCTGAATCTTCACCCCTCTTTTTCGTCGGGTCAGTCTTGTTGAGTACCTTTGTACTCAGAGTTTGTTGAACCCTTGCAGCAGGTGAGTCCCATGGGCAGGAGTGTTTCGCATCCTGCTGCATGACAGTCGTTGCAGAGAGTGATGACGAGTAGGATGTTTGGCTCTTGGGCGGAGCTTATCGCCTGGTATTGTAATAAAGTTATCTATCGCTACTCCACTATTATTATGGTCTGTATAAATTAAACTTATGGTTTGTAAGGTTTGAAACTAAAAGATTTATAAACTATGTTATTGTAACCTTTTCGCTGTTTTACTCTAATGTATCTTATTTGTATAAAACTGTTGTAATACTACAATGTCGCTTTGTAGTGATTGATCCTGCTCGGAGAATCGTGGATGGTTTAGGATTTACCTGACAGACCTTTTAAGCCTTATGGAACACATTCATGGTTATTAGGAGTCTGTTTAGACAATAATAATGCATGTGGGCCATATAATTTAGGAGGTTCTGCCACACCGTCCCTTCTTTTTCGTTCGAAGTGGACGCGTACGCTTCCTTAGAAGGTGAAAACATTTTCACCTTAGTGAAATGAAGTCAAAAAATTTGCCTTAACAAATTTTGAAATGTTGTCCCTTCTTTTTCGTGTGAAGTGGATGCGTACGCTTCCTTAGAAGCTGAAAATATTTTCACCTTAGTGAAATGAAGTCAAAAAATTTGCCTTAGCAAATTTTGAAATGTCGTCCCTTCTTTTTTGTGAGAAGTGGACGTGTACGCTTCCTTAAAAGCTAAAAACATTTTCACCTGAGTGAAATGAAGTCAAAAAATTTGCCTTAGCAAATTTTGAAACGCCGTCCCTTCTTTTTCGTGCGAAGTGGACGCGTAAGCTTCCTTTGAAGCTGAAAACATTTTCACCTTAGTGAAATGAAGTCAAAAAATTTGCCTTAGCAAATTTTGAAATGCCGTCCCTTCTTTTTCGTACGAAGTGGATGCGTACACTTCCTTAGAAGCTGAAAACATTTTCACCTTAGTGAAATGAAGTCAAAAAATTTGCCTTAGCAAATTTTGAAACACCGTCCCTTCTTTTTCGTGTGAAGTGGACGCGTACGCTTCCTTAGAAGCTAAAAACATTTTCACCTTAGTGAAATGAAGTCAAAAAATTTGCCTTAGCAAATTTTAAAACGCCGTCCCTTCTTTTTCGTGCGAAGTAGACGCGTACGCTTTCTTAGAAGCTGAAAACATTTTCACCTTAGTGAAATGAAGTCAAAAAATTTGCCTTAGACTTATTTGAGTTGGATAAGTTAGCATTTTTAGATTTAATAAAATGTTGATGCTAACTTAATTTTGCAACATTTGTGCCGATATGGGAGTATATGTTGGATATACTCTTTGGCATTTTGTACTTTTAATTGTGTAATGTGAAGACATATCTTTGGGGAAACTATTTTCTCATTTATATTTCATGAGATTTACAAAGAGACTGCCTCGTTGAAAAACCACTCACCCTGCGGAGGGTTTCCCCTGAGTGAAAAAAGAGTGCAGCTTGATTACGTTGTAAATTTGCTTAGAATGAAACTTCTACTTCTACTTTGCATAAAAAAAACTACTCTTCTGGTTTGGCTAAGGGTAGTATTTGCAAAGTGCTTCTATATTCCAAGTGTGACCGAGTTCTTCACCTTTCAGATTTGCTAGATGATACGCACCTCCTTTGTTTGTTCTAGTGATGATGAAAGGCCCTTTCCACTTTTGTTGGAATTTTTCTACTTTGTCTTTATCTCTTTTTCTTTTGAGGACAAAATCTCCTGGTGCTAACTCTCTTGGCTTGACTTTTTTGTTATACCACTTCTGAGTTTCAAGTTGGTACTTCTTAATATTCTCAAGTGCTTCATTTTTTTTCTTTGAGTAAATCTTTGCTTGTTGCTTGATCCTCTTCTATGATCATTTGAATGTTTATTCTTGGTCCCTCATACTTTATTTCTTCGGGGGTCATTGCTTCATCTCGGTATAGTAACTTGAATAGAGATAAATCCGTTGGCCTTGGCTTCGATGTGTTATGAGACCAGATGACTCTTGGTAATTCATCTACCCATTTTCCCTTTTTTTAGATCTGTTAAGCATTTTGATATTCATGTGCAAATTATCCCATTTGCTCTCTCTACTATTCTGTTGGACTGTGGGTGCCTTACGGATGCGAAACAGAGTTTGATTCCCATTGAGTAGCAGTATTCTCTGAAGTCTTCGCTGTCAAATTGCGTTCCATTATCTACTGTGATGTATCTTGGGACTTTAAATCTGCATATGATGTTTTGCCATAGGAATTTCTTCATTGTGTGACATGACATGTTGGTAATTGGCTTTGCCTTGATCTACTTGGTGAAATATTCAACTGCAACTATTGCGTATTGGTAATTGCCTTGAGCTAGAGGTAATTTTCCAACTATGTCGATTCCCCATCTTGCAAGTGGCCAAGTTGGTTCAATTGGTTGTAGGTTTGTTCCTGGTGCATTGACTTTACTTCCTGCCATTTGACAATTATGACAAGTCCGAATGATTTCTTTGCTGTCACTTTGGGCAGTTGGCCAGAAAAACCCTTGTCTGAAGGCTTTCCCAACTATTGATCTGGCCCTAGCGTGACATCTACATATTCCCTCATGTATTTCTTTCAACAAGTTTTTCCCATCTTCTCTTGAGATGCACTTTAGTAGTGGTTGGCAAACTCCTTCCTTGTACAGTTCTTCGTTGATGATTTTATAACTTCTGGTCTTTTGCTTCATTCTTATTTCATCAACTTCGTTTTCTGGCTTATAAAATCCTTTGAGGAATGCCATAATTAGAGCTCTCCAGTCTTCGCTTTCTATGATGTGTAATTCTTTTGGTTGTTTAACTTTTGTTTTTGTTAAGGCTTCAGTGATAGTTTGGAAGAATACTTCTAGTGGTAACTCTAACTTTTGGGCGATGACTTTTGCAATTTCGTCTGCATCTGTGTTATCATTTCTTGAGATACTTTTCACTGTGAATCCAGCGAAGTGTTTTTCTTGATCCCTCAATAGTTGGAGATACTTTGCTAGCTCTGGATCTCTTGCTTTATAATTTTTCTCTATATGCCCAGCCACAACTTGAGAATTTATTTTGATTATTAGCTTTTGAATTTCTATTGCTCTTGCTTTGCGAAGTTCCAATAATACTGCCTCATATTCTGCAATCTTGTTGGTGCATTGAAAATCTAGTCTTGCTGCATATTTGAGTTTGATTCCAGAAGGTGAGGTTATGATTTCTCCTGCTCCTGTGCCGGCGAAGCCCCAAGAGCCGTCATAATAGATTATCCATTCTGGTTGCTCTATTCTTTCTTGATTGTACTTTGAAGGTGTCCAATCTACTACGAAGTCAGCCAACACTTGAGATTTGATTGCTGTTCTTTTCTCAAATTTGATAAAGTATTGAGACAATTTTGCGGCCCATTTTCCCAATCTCCCTGACGACTTACAGCCTTGTAGCACTTTTTTAAGGGGTTGATTTATTGGCACTCTTATTTTATGTGCTTGGAAGTAATGTTTCAACTTTCTGGATACCATAAGTACTGCATATGCAATTTTTTGGATTTCTGAATAGAAAATTTTTGATCCAGACAAAGCTTTGGATGCGAAGTATACTGGAACTTGTCTTGTTGAGTGCTCATTTTCTTCTTCTTGTATCAGTACCGCACTAACTGTATTTTTGTTTGCTGATACATATAGTAGAAAATCTACCGTTGGGTCAAGTGTTGCCAAGGTTGTGGGGTTGGATAGATGCTTTTTTATTTCTTCGAAAGCTTCTTGTTGTGCTTGACCCCAGTTAAATTTTTTTTTTTCCCTTTTAGTGCTTGAAATATTGGGAGGCTTCACTCAACTGATTTGGATATAAATCTGTTCAGCAAAGCTAATCTTTCTGTCAGCTTTTGGATCTCCTTGATGTTTCTTGGCACTTGCATATTCAGTATTGCCTTCACCTTCTCTGGATTTGGGTCAATTCCTTTTGCGGATACAATGCACCCTAAAATTTTGCCTGTTTGAACTCCAAATGTGCATTTTTCTGGGTTCAACTTTAGATTTGCTTTTCTGAGGTTTGAGAAGGTTTCTTGTAAGTCTTCGACATGGTCTTCTCTTTTCTTGCTTTTGACTACCAAGTCATCAACATACGTAAGAAAATTTCTTAGTATCTGATCTTTGAGGACTGTGGATGTCATTATGATGAAAGTTATTGCTGCATTGCGAAGCCCCTCGTCCATTCTTTGGAAACAGTAAGTTCCAAATGATATAATGAAACTTGTGTATTCTTCATCTTTTTTCCATCCAAATTTGATGGTAGCCTGAATATTAATCGAGGAAACCGAGCATTTCACTTCCTGCTGCTTGGTCTACTAGAGTATCTATTCTTGGTAGAGGGAAGTTGTCTTTTGGACATGCCTTCTTGAGATCTATGAAGTCTATACACATTCTCTACTTTTTGTTTTTCTTCTGCACCATGACTATGTTTGCAAGCCAAGTCATGAATTGAACTTCTCTTATGACTTTTGTATCTAACAATCTTTGGACTTCGGCTTTTGCAGCTTGTGTTCTGTCTTCCAACAACTTTCTGAGTTTTTGCTTTTTCGGCCTGAAGTTTGGGTCGATGTTTAACTTGTGTTCTATGACATCCCTGCTTGCTCCTCCTAAGTCGTGTGCAGACCAGGCGAAGATATCCTTGTTACTTCGCAGGACTTGTATTATCTTTTCTTCTTCTTCTTTTGATAGATTTATGCCGATGATAACTTATCTTTCTGACACCATTGAGTCGATTGGTACTTTCTTTGTGTCTTCGCAAGGCTTCAATTTTTCTTGTGTCTTCGCATTTTTAGTTTCAAGCTCCTCATCTTCTTCTTCTTCTTGTATCACGTGGACATTTTTAAAAGCTGGGCTTGCATCTCTTTCTATGTTTCTTGCCTCTGTTTGATCACTGAAGACGGTTATGATTTCATTGACTACTGGTATCTTCATGCATAAGTATAGGTAGCTTACTATGGCTTCGAAAGCATTTAAACTTCCCCTTCCAAAGATTGCGTTGTATTGGTTGTGCATTTCGACAACATCAAATGCTATTTGTTCTGTTCTCGCATTATTCACTGTTTCGAATAAGACTGGCAAGACAATTCTGCCGACAGAGTTTATTTTCTTTCCGCCAAAGCCAGCAATGGGTGCTCGGCTCTTCCCAAGATTTTTCTGTCAATTTTTATTGCATCTAGAGTTCTTGTGAATATAATATCTGCTGAGCTGCCACCGTCTATTAGAATTTTTGATACTACCCAACCTTCAATGTTTGCTTCTATGACCATTGCGTCCATATGAGGGTAATCTTTAAGCTTGAGATCTTGTTCTGAGAATGTGATTGGCATGTAGGACCATCTTATTTTCTTGAATGGACCTTCGACTGCTATGGAGTTTACTCTTCTGAAATAATTTCTTCTTTCATTTCTTGTATCGAGCTCTATGTTGTTTCCTCTGAAGATTGTCATAATTCTGCCTTTGCTTAGGATGATTGCATTTCCATTGCTTTTTGACGCTTCGGGCATGTTGTTGTTATGTTGAATTTGGTGGTTGCTATTTGCCACTAAACTTTTAGGGTGAAAACTTTGCTGCTGACTTGGGCCCCATTGATTTTGCGAGCATACTGCTAGTGGCTGACAATTGTAGATTGGCGGAGGTGGTGGCAGCATGTGCTGAGGATAAGTTATTGGTAAGTGACTTGTTCTTTGGGGAGCTAGATGATTGACAACTTTCAGCTGCGAAGTTGCTCTATTCTCTTCTTGTATTTCTTCAATGCTTTTCTTTACTCTTAGTCACATCTTTGATGTGTGACCAGCCCCTTTGCCATGTATGATGCAATACATTTCTTCGGGCCTCAAGATTTTTCTTTCGAAATTTCTGCCTTGATTGTTGCAGTTTGCCCTTTGCTGGAAGTTTTCCTTATAACTTCTGTTGTTTTGAAAATTTCTTTGATTGTTTGATCTTGGACCTTGACTGGCAGCTTCGCTCGTGTTGTTGATGTGATTTATCCTCTGAAATGGTCTTCGCTCAGTATTTATTTTTGAGTGTTGGGAATTGTTATTTGATCTTGACATGTTTCTTTCTTCGTTCTATTCTTCTATTCTTTTTCTGCAGTTTTCGTCGGACTCACAGTATTTTCTCATTTCTTCATATAACTTTTTCACTGTGGTTGGTCTTTTCCTTTTGAAGTGGGAAGAAAGTTGGCCTGACCGTAGTCCTTTGATTGCTGCAATGATGACAACTTCATCTAGTATGTTTGAGATTTGAGATTTTATTTGTATAAATCTTTTGTAATATTGGCTCAATGGTTCTTTTGGTTGCTGCTTGATGTTGAAAAGATCATCGCTGGTGAGTTCAACTCTTTGTAGGCCTTGGAAATCTAGGAGCAAAGTTGTGCGAAGTTAATCCTAGGATTTGATTGACCTTGGTTTTAGCGAAGAGTACCAATGCTACGCTGGTCCTCTTACTGCCATGATGAGCGACTTCGCTAGAGCGTTCGCATCTCCCCCACTTGATGTAACTACTGCTTCAAAGCTCATTAGAAATTATCTCGGGTCAGACATGCCATTGTAAGTTGGGATGATGTTGAATTTAAATCCTGTTGACCACTTCGCTAGCTGAATGTTGATTGACAGGGGCGACTCTGTGTCAATTGTTGCTATTTAACTTTGGCTGTCTTTGCTGTTGGTATTTTTGCTTGCTGAGTTTGGGTCTTGGATCGTGACTTCGCTTTTATTTTCTATCTCTTCGTTGAACTTTCTTATTTCTGCTTCTGCTTCCGTAATTTTTTACTTCAGGGACTTTTCCCTTGTCTTCGCTCTTACTTCTTCTAGCTGTTTTTTCTTAACAGCGAGTTCATCCTCAAGTTCCTTGAGTCTTCTTTCTTCGTTTTAAGTTTCTTCTTCTTTTTGAACACGCCTGGTTTTGGTTTCTGTTGCATCTTCTATTGTTGGATCTTGTACGGCGTTGTTGTCGGCCATAGCTGTTCTTTTACTAGGTCTTTCCATTTTGGTGGTCGTGAGTGTCTTCGATCACACAAACGGACGGCGCCAGATGTTGGGTTATGAAATCACACACATATATTTAAGGTGAAAACAATATGCTGACTGCAATTGTATTTCATTCTATTCCAAAAGTTTACACCCCAGGGGTTATTTATAACCCCCTTTAGCTTCGCCATTCAAGGAATCTTACAAAACTAGTCATGCACCTCCTATACATTTAGCTAGAAAGCACATCGGTGAAGTGGTGAAACACATTTCGCCCCTTTCCTTTTGTCTCCTTAAGCAATTTTGGACTTGATCATGATTTCTTAACTTAGCCGATAACCTCGCTGTTTCTTCGTGCGAAGCTGCTACGACCGCTTCGCTGGTCATCAGGAGTTTAGCGAAGTCATCTTCGCTATATAACCTGAAACATGTGAAAGCATATGTGCGAAGTTTAAAATAGTCACAGCGAAGTGGACACATCATCTTCGCTGAGCGCCTAAAGTGCAGTGAAGTCATCTTCGCCAGTCAATCTGAAACATACGAAAAATATACGAGCGAAGTCGAAAATAGTCACGACGAAGTATCTTTGCTATCTTCGTTGAACATGTTAACATCTTAAATGTTCGTAATAAAATATTTATCTATAAAATTTAGAAAGAATATTTGTATATCAAAGTTATCCTTATACTGTTGTATTGATTGAAGTACAAATGTGCAATCGCTGTTGCAGGCATGCCGCATGGGTTTCGTTCCCAGAAACCCCCGAAGAAATAAGTTGGGAAAACAGCCATCGATGCCCCGCGAAGATCACGATGCCGTCCGGTCCATTTCGTGCCGTTTCGGGAAGGAAGGAACGTACAAGGAAGGGAAGAGGGGACCGACCCGACCCCGTCGCCCGCGGCCGCGGCTGCGGCCGGGCCGGGTAGGTAGTCGACGAATCCGCGGTCGTTGGCCTCCGGCGCCGCGCTACCAACCAAACCAAATCCCCCAGAAAAGCGACGAATCGCGCAGCGCGGAAGCAGGGAAATTGCGGATTGCGGCCGGGGCCCGGCTGCCGAGCGCCGAGCGGATAACGAACGACTGGCGGCGGCTCGCGGCGGCCTTCCTCCTCTCCTTCTCTTTCTCCTCTCCTCGGCATCGCAGTCGCAGCAGGCACCCCACAAAAACCAAATCGCTTACGCCCCCGAACGAACGAAGCGTTTCGCAGAGCTGCTTCTGCAACAAGCCAAACAACCCCAGAGCCGGCCGGGAGAGTCGGTGGCTGCTTCTGCTAGGCCGAGACAGAGGGGATAGATTGAGAGAGGTGGGCAGATGGCGACGCCGTCGTCGTCGCTGTGCTCCAGCTTCGCCTCCCTGCGGACCGTCTCCATCGGCCACCGACGCGGTCTCGCCTCCTCCACGCCCAGGTTGGTCCACGGTCCCCGCGCGGTCTCCCCTTGTATGCAGTTGTATGGCCGTGTCACGCCCGCGCGCGAGCTAGTAGCACCGAGCAAGCTGGTGGGCGGGCGGTTTGACCGCCTCTTCGATTCAGTCGAATCTCGCTCCTCGTCGGTGGTAGTTTCTAGCGATCCCTTGTTCCGTTGCCGCCCTCGATGGCTCCGTGCGACGCTGCTGCTAATTGCCTGCTGCGGAGTCGCCGAAGCAGAAAATGGATTGCAACTCCCGTGTCTCTCGGTAGGTGGGTTGGTGGGTGCAGTGCGTTCCCCAAGTTGTTGGTGATGAGCTCTGTAGGCTCTGGGAAATGGCCTGACTGGCTATGCTACTTTGGTGTCGCTTATGGATTATGGAGGAGTTTGTCAGTCTGGAAATGTAATAGATCATGCTTGCTTATGCTTAATTTAACACTTCTCATGCCTATGATGATGCTGTCTACTGTAAGTGATTAGCTCCGTGTTACCTGTAAACTAGAGAGCAGGGGATATGGGCAAACAAATCTAGTCATGCCACTTTATGATGCTGTGTAGTTTCGTTGCCTCTGAATGATGAGCTTATAACAAATCTGTTTTATGGTTTCTAGGAAGGCATTCCAAGTGAGGGCAACAGCTCGGGTTGACAAGTTCTCAAAGAGTGACATCATCGTGTCCCCTTCGATTCTATCTGCAAACTTTTCCAAGCTTGGTGATCAGGTCTGTTGTGAGATACTAGCATCTAGTCATTTGTTGCCCTGAGGATTACTTGTGAATATGTACTGCACCCATGTTAGGCACCTAGGCTACTATTGAAGGAATAGTTTGGTAATGCCATATTCATTCCGTCAGCAAATTTGGCCTCGCACAATGTATTCCTGTTCCACCTGCTCATTAGCAACCTTTTCCCAACTTCTGTCACAATAAATAAGGCAATAGAGTAAGGCCATGTTTAGATCCCTCCAAAAGTTAAAAATTTTTCACTCTCTCTCCATCACATCAATATTTAGCTGCTTGCATGGAGCATTAAATGTAGGTAAAAAAATAACTAATTACACAGTTTAGTTGAAAATCACGAGATGAATCTTTTGAGCCTAGTTGGTCCACGATCGAACAATATTTGTCAAATAAGACGAAAGTGGTACTATTCATTAGGTTCATTTTTTTCCACGATCTAAACAAGGCCTAAGTGCTGGTGTGCATTTTCTTCATGTCAATTGGAAAATATTTTGTATTCATCTTGCCATGCTGTTTACATATTACTAGGTAAAAGCTGTGGAAGTGGCAGGATGCGACTGGATTCATGTCGATGTCATGGATGGGCGCTTTGTGCCAAATATCACAATTGGACCTTTGGTTGTTGATGCTCTGCGTCCAGTGACTGATCTTCCGTTGGATGTACATCTGGTACTGTTTTGGAAGCCCCAGTCAGGTTTTTATGTGCTGTACTTTCATCCATGATTTGACCACTTCTGAATGCGGAGATTTCTTATTTTTATCACAGATGATTGTGGAACCTGAGCAGCGAGTCCCTGATTTTATCAAGGCAGGTGCTGATATTGTTAGCGTCCACTGTGAACAAACATCGACCATCCATTTGCACCGAACAGTCAATCAGGTAAACATCTAAACCACCTTATCTTTACAAGTTAATGCTCACATAGTAGAAGTTAGTATGGAATTTCAATGTATTTGGATAATAGTGGCTCCGACAATAGCTATAGGAGCACATTTGCTACTTGCTAGTGTTAGAGCTACAACCAAACACATTCCTAGATGTATTTTAGTTATGATTTAGAATTATTTGGTCCACCAAGTTCCTTTGCAGATCTTTGAATGTCCCAACCATTGGGGTGTACTGTTGTCTTTTATCCTTGTGCATACTGTAAGGTGGAACTGAGTTCTCTTTCTATTATCTATCAGATTAAAAGTTTAGGAGCAAAGGCAGGAGTTGTTTTGAATCCAGCGACTCCACTTGCTGCAATCGATTACGTTCTTGACGGTAAGATCATGATGATCATTTCAGCGTAGATGGTATCTTGACAAATTTGGCATTTGTAAAGTTTTGAAAATCCGTCAATGATACTAGACCAGGTTTGGAATGTCTATTATTGCCAGATTAGCTTCCAAGAGCCCTGTAATATATTCATGACTGCAGTGTGTACTTTTATAGCTTGTAGTTGGTAACTGATAGTAAATGATGACTGTTGAGGGTTGATATTGGAGTAAGTAGATACTCCATTCAGAGTAGGCAAAGTGAAGCATCAACCAGGCTGCTCCCTCCTGTTATTCAGCTAGTGATGTTGATTTTTTTTCTACCAGCATGACCATCGAGTCAAATTGTGCTGCTGCTTGTGATAATTTGTGACAGTTTTGACCAATGACACTCTTGACTTTGTTGGCTACGCAGCATGTAGTCATAAAATATGCATTAAAATATCTGAAGTTGCTTTTGCAGACGTTTGACTAATTTTCTCATCAATTCGTCGGTAACATGATAAGCTCACATGTCCTGACATTTTAATTACAATACTTCACTTTATTTCTATGCAGTTGTTGACCTGGTGTTGATTATGTCTGTGAATCCTGGGTTTGGTGGCCAAAGCTTTATCGAGAGTCAAGTAAAGAAAATTGCAGAATTGAGAAGGTTATGTGCAAAGAAGGTATATCCCCTTGTTTTCTTTCAAGCATCGCACTCACTGCCCTGAATCCCTTGTGTTCAAAGCATTGAAGTGTCAATCTCTATCTTTCTTTCTTTTTTTTAGGGAGTGAACCCCTGGATTGAGGTTGATGGTGGTGTTGGTCCGACAAATGCCTACAAGGTGACATGTTTATATTTTTTCCATGCTGGCATTTAACTTTAACCTATCTTATGGTACTTGTGTTTAACAATCCTGAACTAATCTTCTAGTTCAGTTAGGTTCTAATATTTTTCCTACTTTAAATGACAGGTTATTGAAGCTGGGGCGAATGCCATCGTTGCTGGTTCTGCAGTTTTTGGGGCTCCAGACTATGCTGAAGGCATGGTTTCTTCTCATTGTCATTCATGCTCTAAATTTGAAATTCCATATAGATCAAATATATGTTGCCAACTGCGTGCTACTGAAGTTTTTATTGACTATCCTCTTGCAATTCTGCAGCAATCAAGGGAATCAAGACCAGCCAAAGACCTGTAGCTGTACCCGCATAAGGAACAGGTCAACTGGGCGTGTAATCATTTACTCTGTGCAAGTTTACCAGTGTTGCGATTTGTATAGATGTGTGTCTTGTCGAGTCATACGTTATACTGGAGATGAAAGGAGACGGAGGCAGGGGAGAAATATCCTTTTCTTTTTCTCATTTTCCATGAGGACGCCGTGCACTGCTCCCAGAAGTTGTCTAACAAACGCACAGCACAGGTGGCGCATGAACTAGCCAGAGTAGCTTTATCTTTGAAAGAAAATTGTATTCGGGTGGATGAAGCCCCTGGTTTTATTCTTGAGGCTCTGGCAAACCATATAACCATTGTTTGATAATCAATAAAACGCGTTGCATGGCTTTCCTCAAAAAGGAAAAAAAATGCACAGCAACACAGGATCATTCACGAATCAGCCCATCTGTACACCGACAGCTGACTGAATCTGAAGCCGATTGGAATTTTGCCTTAAAACTGTGTGGAAGTTTGGGGATTGTACGTTTTATGTAGCCTATGCAGCCGTTACGTGATTTCTTCTGTTCCCCACAGCAGGAAGATCCGTTTTACTGTTTGCGTAGCCATTCAAAACTCATATTACTCAACTAGACCTATATAATACGAGTATTGGTTGCCGTCAACATGTGAAAACACAGTTTAGTAGAACTCAGATTTACACTGTCACACTGACAATATGAGCTGCCGGACTGGTTGATTGGCATTACCACGGCACTTAGAAATGAAGTTGTGATAGACCATAAAGAATGGATAAACTAATGGAAGAAAAAAGCTAATAGATGATGTCATAAAATCCTCCATCGGATCATACAATACTTACATTGTTATTGGGTAAAGCCACTGAGCAAAATCACTAGACGATCCACCGTGGGTCAACCCTATCATTTGTAAGAGTCGCCCACTTCATGCATCTCCATGCTCTCACTTCTACTCTCTTAGGTTGAATTCCTTGGACCCCTTAAGGCCCTGTTTAGAGATGTAGATGAATTTGTATCAATCTACATGTATTGGGGTGGATTGAAGTGAAATTTGAACTAAATTTCACCATTATTCACCCCAACACGTGGACTAAGATGAATTCAACAATATCCAAACAAGCCCTAATAGTACAACAAAGAAAAAGAAAGAAAAGTATACACTACTTACCAAAGGTCCATACGACTACAACATAATTTGTTGTCCTTAGTCTTCTCGTTCATCATATGTGTCATATTCAATCAATAACAAGTCTTGGAGCCAAATCACTTGCGACCAACTCAACTACGACATTCCTCCCTGCAAAAGACATGTTAGTTAGATCTACTTATGTTCATCAATCACCAAAATCAAAACCCTATGATGTCCATAAGAGATCTCCACGATAGGGCCTACAAGTGTTCATGGTGGTGGTTCGGGGGATGACCGAGGCGGCAGAAGACAAACAAATGGGAAGAGCCGATGACGGGGGGACAGGGGTGCCACTGATTCCTCTCGGATTGGGATTAGGGAACAGTGGGGCGAAGGCGGCGGCGGTGGTCGAGACGATGGCAACGGGGCAATATGGTGAGGAGGAAGAGGAGAAAGAAGAAAATAGAGGTTAGAGAATGGCGGAGTTGTACCTGTGGTGTCGGTTGTGTTGAGTGGTGGACATCAAGGCCGGTGACAAGAACATCATGAGCCTATGATGGCAAAACGTGCACACATTAGTATAAATAGCAACATGTGGTTTATTATGTTTCCGGTCCCCACTTTTGTTCATCATCTACACCCCGCTACCGCCATTGCTTCCTCAACTATCGCCAAAGTCTATGACCTCACCTCTCACCGCCACCACAAGAGCGCTACCCTTTGCTAACCCTGCTGCCGCCATTGCCACCTCAACCTTCACCAAAGTCCATCGGCAAGCTCACCTTCCACCGCAACCACGAGAGCACTGCCCTTTGCTAACCCCTCTGTCACCTCAACCGTCGCCAAAGTCCATCGGCGACCTCACCTCCCACCGTCACTGCGAGAGCATCACCCTTTGCTAACGTTGTGCTCATCGCCCCCGCTGCTAACTTTGCTCACAAGTTATTCTCCACTGCTTGGCCAGCGTAAACGCCACTACCTTGCCTCATCCTTGAACCGCCATCACCATAGGGCATCACCTGCTCTAATCATCCCTCTAAGATCGACGACATTGGGGAGCCCTCAAAGTCTATCTAAATACAAATCTTAACCCTAAACCCCTTATGCCCTGCCATCGCCAGCTTTGATTGTCGCCCTTGGTTAGCGATGAGCACGCCGCCACAAGACGACGTCACGGCGTGCGCCGGCCTGTTTGGATCGGACCTAGGCAAAACATGTCTGGCGCGCTGCCTGGTGCCGTCGCACTCGCGTCAAGCGCCGGCCAGAGCCCCTAACACTGTGTCTATATATACAAGCGGCTCCAGATCAAAGAATGAAGGTTTTTGTGTGCCAGTGCCACTGTCAATCCACCCGCACCTCCGATCCCATCTTCCAAAACCCTATTGCCTCCCTCCCCGTCCCCGCCCCCGCCCCCGCCGCCTGTGTCTCCGATGGCAGGACAACCCTCCGACGTCGATCCGGCCGCGGGAAAGCAGGATGCGGCGCCGCGCGGGAGCCGCGCCACGGCTGCTCAGCTCGAGAAGCGCCTGCTCAAGAGGCTGGACGAGCTGTATGCGGCGGCCCTGGCCCGCCTCGCCGACCTCGGCCACGGCGAGGAGGCATCGCTTGACGCCGTTCTCCACTCAGGTCACTGCTACGGCAAGCTCGGCGACCCCGTTTCCAACATCGTCGTCAACGCCCGCGCTTATTTATCCAATCCTGGCTACGCCGCCGGCAGGGCCGGTGGCTTCACCGACCTCCGAAGCCTCGAGGAGTACTCCCTCGCGGGGCTCGTGTGCCTCCTCCAGAGCAGCTGCCCTACCCTCACCCGCGCCGAGGCCTTGGAGTGCCTTCTCTCTACTGGCCTCCGCATTGAGGAGGCGATAGCCAAAGGGTCCTCTCTCAATGGTGAACCCTCACCAGCTCCTGTTCCTGCTGAGGTTGAGGAGCACACCCCAGCCGTGGCCTAGACTGCACAGCGTGGATAGATGCATATTGGAATTTAGCTTTAGCATCAGCTATTGCTAGGTTACTATTCCTATTCCTGGATGATCAAGTGATAATAATGACTCCTGCTGGATGGCCAGGTGATAATAATGTTGATAATTTTGGTGATAATGAAGAATTGTGGGTTGCTTTTCAGTTGATGTGGAAACTCAGGGTTAATTTCTCTATGCGTACCTCTTTATATTTTTCTGTGCATACCTTCTTTATATTGTTTATTATGTTTCTTTGTGGTTTTATACCGTGTATAATATATAGCCATTACCTAGAAACTTCTAAATTCTAATTATAGTAAGGGAACATGATGTTAGTATAGATACACGTTCCAAATTTTAACTATTTTTAATATTCCATTATTGGGAACTTAACCCTGCTATAGAACACACTATTCACAGTCTCCTGTACAAAGACTACTTCACTATGAACCCACAATCCGCTAGTTATTAGCTTGACTCGACGCTGTTCCATCCTTGCATATTTCGTTTTGAAGAGCCACATCCAAACTCAAACAACAGTTTGTTGTGACTTTCCTTCGCTAGCAATTGAAATTGATTTCTTTATTTTTCTTGATTTGAACTTTTCGCGACTGGGCCTTCACTCAAATAACAGATTTCTTTCTTTTTCTTGATTTGAACATAACAGTGATCCTTACTGCGCTGTGCAAATTGCCTGACAAAGATTATCAATACAAGTGCATGGCTTTAAGGTATAGTGACTATAACAACAACCTCATTCATGCTGGTTATACAGTGGAAAGGATTTCATGTAGTTTATTTTCTACTGGCTGAGTATTAATCAAGCAGCCAACAAATGACTGCTCTTGTTTCCAGATAAAATAAAATACGCTTAGGTATCGTCATGGCTACATTTCCATCTTTTTTATATATGTGTGTGCGTTATTTATGGCTAGCTAGAACATCTGGTAATCACGCTTGTCTATGATCGGTTGTCAATAATTTATAATGTTTCCATCTTCTAAAACAATATGATTTGGGAGACCTAAGATGATCTCCTTTTTTTATTAATGCATAAAAGGTATCTTCCTGCTTTCAATTGTAAGCATTTTTAGCTATTTCAACCCAGATATTAAGTTTCTACAACTTTCTTTTGCTTGCAAAGACTTTAGAAATTAGATATGTGTTGGTGATTTCCTATTTTCTTCCATCAGAACTGTAACATGAGTTCCCTCATCGCTAAAACGCTTGCATTAAGTTTTATAATCCCTACTATGTTATCGTTACTTCTAGTGTGGGCCTGTGTTATGCTTCTTCTCTTCCTTTTTTCCATGTATTTCCTTCTTTTGCAGGATGGGTTTTTTATGACTTGTGACACTCTATTTAGTTATGGTTCCATTGGTTTTTTCTGTTTTTCCTCCACTTGAGCTAACATCTCTTTTTTAGACAAGGTATGTCATTGGGATAAGCATTCGTTGACATTTGATAGGTATATGTAACTTTCCGCTCAATATTGCTCCTCTGTTTCTCCATCACATATTTTTATTCCTGCCATACTAGGCTACAGGTATTGGGATGTGATCATGTGAATGAACTATGAAGAGCTTAAATATTCTCCTTACGTACACTTTTCAGGAACAAGAATGACTGGTTGGTCTATTTGTTAGAGAACTGTTTCTCTAGATGTTATATAGTAATAAGAATGGTACATGGTATATTCAATTAGTGTTACTTTGTGTTTTGCCAAAAGAAAGTGTAACTTTGCATGCTGCAATCATAATTACAGGCCATGCATACAATATTTACCTTAACCTTGCATCTGTATATCATATTTTGCTTACTGGAATTAATTGAATTCTTACAGTTCATTTAGTACATTTTCTGCACATGTTTTCAAAAATAGTGTCACTTTTGCAGTTTTGCTTACCTGAACCTTTGCAAGCTGCATTCATAATTGCAAGCCATGCACATAGATAGTATCTGTAGCCTTGAATTCTACAACAAACTCTGTTTACTTGAACTAATTGATTATTTGGAAAACCACCACAATCTGTTGTTCTCCATTCGGCAAGGTCAGCGTAAATGAATTTCTTCCAGGGAATGCATTCCCTTAGGCCTTACCATAGGACTTGGAGATCTTGGGCTCCTGGCAAGTGGCTGTTAGCTCATGACAGGTTGTTGGAAGGCCGATTATTTTGACTGGCAAGAAGAGGGCTCCCTCATCCAGAGAGGTGTCTTCATTGTGATCAAGCTGAGGAATCCATAAACCATCATCTCCTTTCTTGCGTCTTTGCTAGAGATTTTTGGTTCAGCTTTCTCCAAAGAGTAGGCCAACAAATCCTTGCCCCTCAGATTAGAGAAGAGTTCTTTGATGATTAGTGGGAGAAGGTTATTCTTGCTGTTGGAGACAACTGCAGAAAGGCCTCAACTCCCTTGTGATTCTTGGGGCTTGGACCATATGGAATCACCACGATAGATGTGTTTTGGTGTACCTCCTTGTTTGACTAGAGATTTATTGCTTGCTAGTGAGGAGTTACAGTTATGTGGTTTGGCTAGGGCTAAAGGCTTTTTTTTACCTTTTCACCAAGTCGTCTCTGTAGTGTTTGCGTGTTATTTAGGTTGTGGTTATATCATTTTCTTTTCTTGGTGCGAAGGTGATTTCTAGCTTCCTTTTGGGTGTGTGGTTTTTTGCAAGGTCCTCCTTTTTTTTCTTCGTAATATGATGATACACAGTTCTCCTACACGTTTTAAGAAAAAATTTTGTTTTCCCATGTCTTCCAGAATCATGTTGACTGCTGATTAAATTGCATAGATTGATATTTGAAAGGTAATGTAGTCATTTGCTTCTATAAGAAAATTTACTTTCTACCTGACTAGGCTAAGTAATAGGCTGCAAAAGCCTGAAATGTTCTCTTAACATACACTTTTCATGAACAAGATTCATTGGTTGATTTCAGTAGAGCAATGCTGCTGGAGTCCTCTACTAACTATTTTGGTGAGTTCTTACACTTCGTTAGTGCATTGTTTCTCCACATGCATGCTAACTGATATATGATATATCCTGCCCTGTGATGCTTTAATCCATCTTGGTAGTTGCCCATATCTTTTTACACTACACTGCAAAAGTAATAACCAACCACTAAGCATACCTATAAGGCTATAAACTCTACACATAAGGGTGAAGCCAAAAGTGATGCGAGGAGGGTACTAACTACTGTCAGACTTTTTTTTTTTTTTGCGGGAGTAAAGACAGCTTCAATTAACCAGGCACAGTATTACAATCATCATTCAGGAGATCCAGCACGCACGCAGGCGCCTGATCTCTCCATAAGAACACTACGCCTAGCTAGCTAAATGGGCTAGCTCATGAGACACTTTGCTGCACTCGCTCTTCACCTTCTGGACTTCCCACTCAACCAACACCTGCAGGTGCTCCTTCGCTTCGAGGACAATGTACCTAGGTGCCGACCGATCCAAGTTACTTGTCAGTAGTGCATCAATCACCATAGCGCAGTCGGACTCGATAATCATTGGCGCCGAGCACCATTGTGATGCTGGCGCCGAACACCATTGTGATGCAATGCGTAAGCCTCTCAGCACATGCTTGGAGTTTCGCTTTCTCTGCCGATGAAAATACGAAGAGGACCCTCCATGCCGAGCCACCTCCCTTTTCCCTCTCCTGGATCTGCCTATTGTCGGATTTGCAGCAGCGTATCTCTGAAGCGCAATAAGAAGAAGACCGACTGAATCAGTTACACTAGCTAGACGGACCAGAGTTATGTGTAATGTTACTGTGGACCGTCCACACCCTCCACAGCACCATCATAACTAGCTCCCCTTGCTCCTGCGTGCAGTTATCAAGCAATAGAAGAAACCAATCCGCACCTGGATTTCTTGAAAAGCCCCTAACCGTGATATGAATGAACAGACAGGAATTGTTCTCACAGAGTAACATACTATTTAAATCATCATTCCCCAAGATGTCTCGTGATGTATTTAGTTAGCTCTGCTTAATAAAATACACGCTATTGGTGTGCTCTCTCTCAAAAAAAGAAAAAGATGTATTTAGTTAGCTGAATAAATCTGGCATACACAAAGAAGTCCTTGACCGACAAGTATATATATATATAACATCAAATCTCAAGATACGAAATAACCGACCAGGAGATATTAAAACCAAATGTGCAGCAGCCAAGGAAGCCAACCCCAAGAGGCCCATCGCATTGACCAGCTGTCTTGGCCTTGGAAATCTCTCTATAGAAGCCAAACTTAAGACTGCCATTGCTTACACCAGCTTTCTGAGACTTAAAAGCCTTCACTCTGTTTGCCACAATCTTATCACCTATAAATGCCTTCACACGAACCCTCAGCTCGCCACCATCTTCAACAGATGCAACACAACGTGTAAGCTCAATACATCTTCCAGTTTTAGCAACTGGCACTTCATGATCACCAGAATCTAGTAATATGACTTCTGCACCAGATATGCTGGCGGTACCGGCGGTAAACTGGGCACGTAAACCATGTGGCCATGATACTAGTGATTCGCACCTCGATTGTTGCCTCCACTGAACAAACAATAGAGCCAAGTTGAAACTGCAGTTCGCTAAGCTTGCTATCATATTCCCTTTCCAGAAGGTGCGAGTCAAGCCTACGGAAATGGTGGTAAGTTATAGCTAGAAAACTCAACCATTGATCCTCAGACTCGGCAGTGCCCTTAACTTTCAGATCGGCCTCAAAGGTCGCAGGGTCCAACGCCACAACAGCACGCGTAGGGCCTGTAAGTTTCAGATACGGATCCTCTCGGGTAACGATTTGGCAGTTGTGTCTTGGACGGTCAAAGATGATATTGCGATTGTGATCCACGCAGTCACGCATGGCAACCATCCCAAACACTTGGAGCGGCCACTCTAAAGGCACTTTCAGCTTTGCGATTTTGAGTGAAAAGACCTGTAGGGTAGGTTGTTGGCTAGCACGGTCGTGAGGCTTCTTGTAGGTGAAACGCTTGTTTGGGATCTTTGTAGTGTCTTCAAAGCAACCGTAGTAGCTTGAATATCGCCGGTTCCATGTGTCCCTAAACTGGCTAGCCTCGACGCCGAAGCAGTCGTACTCCACATCCTCTTCTTCTGGTAAACCCCAGACTTTCCTTCAGCCTCTTATGATGCGCCTCCCTCTCCGCAACAATAGCCGCCATCCTCTCGCGCCATCCATCGACTTCCGGCACCGTACGCTCCTCCTTCACCTCCTCCACTTCCGGCGCCGCTTCCACGGGTCTCATGTCTATCTCCATGGACGCACCACCACTGCTAACGACGATCGATTGGATTTCTCGCCGCCGCCGATCGAGACCAAGATCGTTTTTTCTTCTTTTCTTGACGAGGAGTCGAGGACCGGGTTGCCGATGCGTTCGGGTTACTTTGGCCTGCTCCACCGGCAGCAGTCATAAATAAACAGGCTGAAGCCGAACCTTTTCCGTGTCCAATTCCTGATTTTTCTTAATTTAAACCTTTTTTCCCCAAAAATACACATTTACGCCCATATGAGGTGCAAACCCGATTTGGAGCCGGAGGGACCTACAGGGTAAGAGCCCGGGCAGAGGCTAAGAACCCGAAATTGTTGCCCCGCTTATGCCAAAAATTGCCAAGCCTAATCTAACTACAATTCAAAGTAGCTAGAGCATATCCACAACAGTCTCTAAAACCCGCTCCCGATCTTCTCTTTTGCTGTCGCATATAAAAAAATCTTTATTTTTTTGACAACATTGGGAAAAAAAAAAAGAGACACTCCAACAACTTATATTATCTTAACTCCCATTCTTTCTGCACCTAGAAAATTCAACCAAATTGTGCAAAAATATATGGATGTGTCAATTGACCAATCTAGAACAGGACATGGGAAAGAATATGGAGTAAAGACAGGTTTTCCAATGCAAATATACAAAAGAAATATAATGTATAAAAAAGATAATGATGTGAACTTAGTCTGAGGCTTCTGATGCAAAATTTTCTATCTCTAGAACAACCCAAAAAAATATGCTTCTAACTTTTTTTAGCCACTTAAAAACTCATTAATTGCTTTTTTTTTAAAAAAAACTCTTGGAGATGCTCTTCGATAAGGGTCTATAACAGTAAAGCATTCATCAAGAACCCTGATACACCAAACAAACTGGACAGCCTTCTCTACAACAGAAAGGCAGGCAGGTTCAGCACTCCTGCTTTGACATAGCACAACTTAAAAAAAAAACTATGATTCCACTAAGCATTTGTAAAAATTAGAAAAGAAAATGCTAAAAAATTAAAAGCTAACCCTTTCGCCTAAGCAGCACGAAGTCACCAATGAACAAGTATGGTAGACAACAAATCAAAATTTACATGCTCCAAACAGGCCCATTTTGGCATGTTGGAAAGCGAACGAATCAATAGAAAAGCGACGAAACCTATACAACAGGGCAATAAGGAATGCAAAGTCAACAGATCGTGATGGGCTGTGTAAGCTAGCATCGGTCCCTCAGACAACACGACATCAAAACGACTGTGCGCCACTGCCTGCTTGGAAATATCTTCACGCATCTGGTCAAATTACAGAAACCAGAAACTCAGTTTAGCTGCACAAGGTTGAATTGGCAAGGCATTCATGTGGGTTAGCATAGAAGTAATCCTCTTCTTTTGGTCTGTTTTCAAGTTTTTGCCTGCAGGATGGTTGAGCTACACGGTTCTCATGAGCTTCCCGAACAGAAGATGCAAAATTGTCCCAAGAGATTGTCTTGTTGGTGTACAGGTCTAGAAGTTCAACTAATTTCCGTCGGTCTAGCACCACACTTCTCCGGAAATCCAGAAACCTGAAGTAAATGATCCAAACAAGTATATTGTAATCAACTGCTGTATATTTTATTCTAAATAAACAATCAATTTCATAAGATGACCTCTATCTGTATATTCATACCTTCGGTGACCTTCAACAAGCTTTGCCATGTTACCATCGAAAGTGGGAATGAAAACATCACTAGCTGTGGATACAATGAAATCAAGTGCAGCCATCTGGGAAGAGTGATTTTGGAATTGACGCAGAACTTCAGAGTCTAGCAGCATCTCCTTTCGTACCTGAAAAATATTCAACACTGCTTAGACATGCAGACAAAACTGATATGCATCACTAGTTATGGAACATTAGAGAACTGCAAAAGATTTATTGCTATGACAGTATGACACAATTACGGGCATTATAATTGAATGTTTTCATTACAAAGAAAGGGTACTTACAAGGTTTGGAAAAGCAGCCCGTAGTGGTTCTAGTCTACTATCGCCCCCATAAATTTCACCTGCTGCGATGTATATAAGAGCATCCTTTTGAAATCCTAGCGCTTTCAAAACAAGTGATGCCTCCTCAGGAGTAAGTGGGCATAGTCCTTGTGACCTCTTGGCTTGGGAATCAATTTCTTTATCTCTCCACCATGGATAAGCATATCTGATTGGCAAAAATATTAGTTACTTCAAACTAGCGCCTGTTGAAAGAACCTAACTTACTGTGCCTCCCAGGCCAAGGCTAATAACAGTCAATAGTAACTTGGGTTTGAGCCACACATCATGCAGGGCCCTATTCTTAGAATGAAGTTTACATCATGAATGACTTGTTTACCTAATAAGGTACAAATGCCGATTAAGGACAAATAGTTTTGTTTTGTCGCTTTCAGTGTTTCCGAGATATGTGTGGGTTTCAGGTTGTACTGTTATTTATCAAATGTTCCTCACAGTAGGATCAAGATTTTATGGTTAGCATTAAATACCTCTTTCTTTATGCAATTCTAGTCATTGGATTGAAATGAAGGGAGGTAATTCAATAATGTGGTGCCTCCTGCATCATTTTGTAATCAGATCTTTAAAATAAGGACGGAATAAGCTGGCACCAAACTAATTTAACAAATCTAAGAACTAGAGTAATTTTTCCGTAGTCCATTTTGCTAACAGCAGTGATGTCACAAACTTGCTTTGGAGAATAACATGAAATTCCCTGTTATGCACATTATCTACGCCAGTATTTGACATTGGCAGCCAAATTTAAGTACGTAACAATTGGTTTCCCCTTGTTGAATGGCAACTATACGAAGTATAAAGATAATTCAAGTAATATGATAACTTGTCACTTCCTATAAAGAGTTACATGGGTCATATCCAATACATAGTTATGTTACTAAGGAAGGCAGCACAGAATGAGCCACAAACCTCATTTTTTTGAGCTCCTCAGCTTCTTCAGGTGAAAGGCCATGGTTGCAACCAGAAAACGCCAGCATATCCATCTCATAGCGTAAATGCAAGGCTACAAATGATCCCTTGGCTCGCAGTTTATGTACCAGTTTATTCCCTAGTGCCTCAATTTGAGGTGTGAATTTCAGTGCATGAAAATTAACACGGCATCTAAGCAGTTGAAGCTCTGTACTGATACCATTATTGGTTAAGCGAGCATCTGTTTTGTTAAAATGGATGACACTGTATTTGCTGAACAGTGGTAAGATCTGCAAGGGTGAGAGATTGTCAAGAGGATACAATGAATCAGTTGCCATGAAAACAAGGACACATCAAGATGAGTTACAAACCTGATGCAAGTAATATTTTTCATCTGACCAGCTCACAGGTGGCATTTCAAGTATAATAATGTCTGAATCTCCTGGACCAAGCTTCTCTGGAAGCTGTTTAATGATGTGCACCTCATCTCTCATTGAGTCGATGAAATGCCTCACGTCAAATATGTCTCCGAAATTACTGTCGACCACAACAAACACTAATCACTTTAGATGTAAATATGGTTAGTTCCATAGTGCATCTCTCAAAGAAAATGATGGTTACCTTTGATCAGCCCAGAATGATCTCTTGTCAAGTTCTGGGACAACCATAGTGAGGTTTAGAAGACGAGCAACTGCCACCATGTCACATATCTGAGTAAATGGAGGTACCAAGTAGCAAAGAAAGTTAGGAAAGAAAAAGGAAACAAGAAGTTGAATGGAATAAATAAGCATACAAGAATGACCTCTGAGCGCATCTGATTCAAACCCCCATTACAAGATATCTTCAGATAACCGTTGCTCTTGTATATTCCTAAAAAAATAGCAGTGAACAAATTGCCATATTGCAGTGGCGATTGAATGGAGCAGCCATGTATCAACAAAGGGCTACAGAATATACAGAGATTCAACTCAAGCTTTGAACAAAACATGAAGCCTATTCGTAACTTCACATTTCACAACATTGCTAGTGCCTCAAGAAAAAAATGAGGGTCAGTCGATCAAAATCATTATACAACAGTATATGTTTGGCTTGACTTTCCGAGTCAACATAATTTTATCTCACTAGTGGCGTTGATGCATTCAGCGGCAACATTTACAACTTAATAAACGTGCCCGTGCTAAGTTGCGTACGGACAATCACAGCTTCGTACTCGTTCGATTCAGAAACCCTTCAGCTTTTGCACCGTATAACTCAGGATATTTTTCCATTTTCACTACTCACTAGCTCAGTACTCTATGAAGTTCCATGCAATAGAGCAGTAATAAGAACAAAATCAAATCGAAATACACCAGAAATACAAAACAATAAGGAAACCAACGCACTCGGGGGCGGAAGCGCAGCAGGTGGAGGCGAGGGATCGGCGTCGCCCGCAAGGCCAAAAAGGAGGAGAAGGCGGCCGACGGCGACGAGCTGCGCGACGGAGGCCCACAGCAGGACGGCGGCGCAGCCCGCCACGAGCCAAACCCTAGGCCTCGACCTCGCCATCGCACGCGCGGCCTAGAGCCGGCGGGCGGGCGGCCGCCTCCCGATCGCCGCGGGCATTGGAGCGGTTCCGGGCGGCGGTGATTTCGATTCCCGGAGGTTCGAGAACGTTCTAGAAGATTCGCGAGGGTCGGCCGGGGGCGGGAGGTAATTTTGTTGGCCTGGTGGGGAGTGGGGACTGGGGGGCGCGGTGAGGTCGTAGCCGCGGCCGCGACAGTGTGGAGTGGGGACTGGACTTCTGGCGGCTGTTTGTCTTTGGCTTCTGTTCTTGGGCCTATTTTAGATTACGAAATTTCTATTATAAAAGTAGCATATTATTTTATTTATATTTGATAAATATTGTCTAATTATAGATTAATTAGGCTTAAAAGATCTGTCTCGTGATGTATAGCTGATCTGTATAATTAGTTATTTATTTTACTAATATTTAATACTCCACACATATTGCATAACATTTAATATGACAGAGAGAGTAAAAAAACTAGCAATTTTGAGTGATCTAAATTTGGTTTTGGCCGATCCTACGAGAGTAGGAGGAAACGATGGATTGGTGACCACTTGCGACGAGACATCCAAAATGTTCATTATGGTCCTTGCGAAGTGGTCTTGGATCTGTTCCTCGTATCTGAATCTTGAAAGTTTACAATTTAAAACAAGCTATATTAAAATTTAAGGCAACCAATCACATCTATAGATGGTTATTGCTTGAGTAATCGTGCTATGTGGCACTGCTAATGGGATGAACTGTATCCATGCTATTACGAATTCGATGTTTATGTGATACATCATTACTTCTCACTATCTAGCATAGCGACAATGCCATTATAAGTTCTCTCAAAGATATTTTTACGTTCGCTATGTTTTTTGATCCACGTGTAGATATATGGACATCATTGTTTGACGCAATTGCACCTTTCCTCTCCTTCCACACTAGACATATGGAGTCCACTCATTAGCCTCTAAACAGTCTCCCTCCATCTCTAGCTTCTCTATCTTTGCCTCTTTAGTCATTCGGTGGCGGGACGACAACTCACCTGTGTACTCGTCCACGGTAGCCAATCCACACACGAGCCCCATGAGGCTGACCCACGCGTGGGTGGCCACCAACTCAACATTGAGAGCGAGAGAGACTACGAGGTGAGCTGACAGTGGCCCCCCATTTGTCGGCAACTGTGAGTCAAAGAAGTCTTTATGTCTGCATGTGGATCTAAGATGTATGCATCTTTTTTGTTTAAACCAATAAAGCCATAACGTTAATACGGATATTATACTGATAGTTTTGGCGATGATAAAATAAATACCGTACAATAAGTCGGACGTTGAATTTGAATCTGTAATGGCATGGCCAATTAACCGTTGCCAATTTGCCGTCTAGACTCCAGACTCCACGACTCTAGACTCCACGGCACACAGATGACGGCATGACGCGCAGCCAGCTTCCGCGATGCCATCGATCTCGCCGGCCGATTTACTTGCCTGCTCAGGCCGGTGCTCCACGAAGCGCGACCTCCGGCTCCTCCATGCCGCTCTCCTCCGTCGCCGCCACATACTTCCGACGGCCGATGCCGTCGCGGTGCTCGCCAAGCTCCTCCGCTTCGCCGCGGTGTCTCCCGCCGGGACCTCCGCCACACCTCCATGCTCCTCTCTCTCCACCTCCCCTTCCTCTCCGCCGCCGCTTCCCACCTCGCCTTTTTCTACAACACCCTCATTCGCGGCCTGGCTGTCTCCTCATCGCCCAGCGCTGGCATCGAGCTCTTCACCGCGATGCGCCGCGCGGGCGCCGCTCCCGACGCCTTCACCTTCGTCTTCAAGTCTTGCTTCCGCTGCCATTCGCCTGGTCGGTTACCTTGTGATCTCCACGCCCAGGCTTTCAAGCACGGTTGCCTCGGCGCGCGGGGCGAGCACGCTCACGTCCACAATGCTTTGCTGCACGCGTACGCGTTACGGTGCGCCATCGACGACGCCCGCAGGGTGTTCGACGAAATTCCCGTCCGGGATGTAGTCTCCTTCTCGGGGCTACTTACGGCGCACCTCAAAAGCAACCAGCTGGACTTCGCGCGCATGATGTTCGACCAGATGCCACATCGTGATGTTGTTTCTTGGACTGCCATGATCTCTGCCTATGCCAGGGCTTCGCGTCCAAAGGAGGCCCTGGCATTGTTTGATGCAGTGCCAGTGCAACCAGACGAGGTGACCATGGTGAGTGTTGTGTCGGCATGCACTGCACTTGGGGACCTTGCGACTGGGGAGCGTCTGCGTCATTATGTTGATTCCAATGGTTTTGGGTGGATGGTTTCACTCTGCAATGCACTCATGGACATGTATGCTAAGTGTGGGTGCCTACCTGAAGCACATGCTTTGTTTGATGGGATGGCAGTAAGGAGCTTGGCATCTTGGAATACACTTATCTCAGCATATGCATCACATGGTGATGAGGAAAGCACAAATGCTTTGTTTCATCAAATGCTGGATCATGACAATTCCGTGAAGCCAGATGGTGTGACGCTGCTTGCAGTGCTCACCGTGTATGCACACAAGGGCTGTGTTGAGGAGGGGCGCACTGTGTTTGATGCGATGCAAAGAGGAGATTATGGCAAAGTGGAGCTGACCATCGAGCACTATGGGTGCATGGTGGACTTGCTTAGTCGGGCAGGACAACTTGAGGAAGCTTACAAGATGATAGAGCAAATGTCGATTCCAAGCAATGATGTGGTCTGGGGTGTGTTACTTGGCGCGTGCCGTATGCACGGCAATATTGACATGGCAGAGAAGGCAGTCCAAAAACTAAGGATCCTAAACCCACACTAGGGTGTGTTACTACATTTTGCTCATAGATATGTACACAGCTGCTGGCCGAACAGCAGAAGCCATGGAAGTTAGATGGACCATGAATAAGACGAGGGCCAAGAAAACTACAGGCTGGAGCTGCCCGACTACCGTTTATCTTCCTCAACAGTAATTTTCCGATTCACTTGACACCAGAGAGGGTTGGTTACATGTCTCTCGGCCTTCCTACTTTCGGTGATGGTTACACACTTACACTGAATGATCTGGCGACAGTAAAAATGCAAAAATGCACCGTAGTCAAATCCTGTCATTATGAATGCTTCTTACAGACAGTCCAAGCCTATAGCTATCACTAGTATTGTTTATGTGGTATCCTGCTGCACATCAACAAGGAAAATACAAAGCGGTCATTTATGGAGCCTTTGGTGGCACCGAACCTTGAAGAGATCAGACTTCATAGAGTATTTGAAGGATTAAGCAAGATGGTCAGAGCCTATAGCTATCACTTGTATTATTTATGTGGTACCCTGCATATCAACAAGGAAAATACAAAGCAGTCATGTGTGGAGCCTTGTCAGCACCGAACCTTGAAGGATCAGACTTCATAGAGTATTTGAAGGATTAGGCTTAGTAAAAACAAAATCCTTTCAACATTTGTACAGGCCAAAAATATTCCAGCAATAAAAAATTTGGAAGAAAATAAGGAGCAATGGGGGATAGGAGGGTTCTACTTGTTGCGCCTACTGAGGTAGCAATCTATGGTTACGATGGAGTTGTCTCATTTGCAAGTGTTCAGGATGCCGTGGATGCTCTTCCACTGAACAACCAAGTGCGCACCATCATCAGGATTGGTCCTGGTGTGCATCGGCCTCCAGTGCACATTCCCAAGACCAAGAACTTCATCACCTTGTGTGGATCCCCAATAAAGGACACAGTGTTCTGTTGGGACAACACGACTACTCGCATAAAGCATATTCAGGTAGTATCACTTCTGGCTGACATCCTGCTTGACTAGATAGTCTGCCATGTATGTGTTATCCCTAGTGCAATTACAAGTGCCTGGTAAAGATTCACTTAACAGGGATCACTATTAGTTAGATATGTAACAATGATGTCATTTTGATGTGAAAATATTATTTGTCAAGGTGACTGGTGCATTTTGCACTGATCAGGTACAATATAAGTTGAGGTTATTGCACCCCTTGTGAAAGCAGTTTCATTATTTGTTATGGGAATCAATACATTTGTGGCTTTTGAATATTATTATAACTGTTTCCCACCCTGGTAATGAATTAGCGAATTATTTTTCCTAGATGTCCTTAAATTTGAAGTCATGTTCATTACGAGGAAGCCACTAGCAATGGCATTTATCTTCTTAAAAGAGCAACAATGTGCATTTCAGTTCTTTTATAATCTGAACCAATGTGTATCAGTAATGATAAGCCTGATTGGAATTACTCTGGCTGTTCCTCTACCATAATCAGATGCAATCATGTAAAGTTCTTGTATTATTATTTTCTCTTTTTGCATTTTCTGAATACTCACATAGTTCATATCTGTTCTGTTACCAGTCATCACAAGATATTGGCACAGGAAACTTACAGTGCAACGGTTATTGTGAAGGGGGATGATTTCATTGCATAGAATGTTATTTTTAAGAACTTAGCTCCCCAGGTATTATCCTAGCAGACTTTCTTATGTGGTACCTCTGGTGAATCTGGTTAGTCAGTGATGCTGGTGCGATGACATGTACTGCTGTGTTATAGGTGTCTGGGCAAGCAGCAGCAGTCTGTGTGATGGCTGACAGGTGTGCAGTGTGCCTTCTTTGCAGATTTCTCAGGTGGCAGGTACTTGGCTCTATCAGCTTATTATTTGTAGTTTCTTTTTTCTTGGGTTAGCTCTTTTGCACTCTAGCTCTAGGTATCACATTGTGCTGTTTATTTGATGTTTGCTTCTTCAGAAAAATGGTCTTACGTGAATTTCCTGTTACTATAAATGGATCTTTTGGATCTACTTTTTATTTGCCTCATAATGTTATCATTTAATACATCATTTAATGGCCGAAAGGTACTATATGTAATTGTGTAGCCATTTAGCTTTAGCTTGGGACTTCGGTTAACCAGGTTTGTTAGGTTCACTTGTCAGTTTGTCACCTCTGGTAGTAGCTTAGTAGAATGCACATTATAACACAGTGGGCTTACTGTGCAGAAGAATGTTGGCCTACAAAAAGGCGACATATCCAGCAATTGAGTGTAGCAGAGATGCGTATGTTACGGTGGTGTTGTGGGCACACAAGGAGGGATAGAGTCCAGAATGACGATATTCGGGATAGGGTTGGGGTGGCACCAATTGAGGAAAAATTGATTCAACACCGGTTGAGATGGTTTGGCCATGTCCAACGGAGGCCTCCTGAGGCGCCGGTGCGTAGTGGGGTTCTAAAGCGGGTCGATGATGTAAAGAGGGGTAGAGGTCGACCTAAACTGACTTCGAACGAGTCGGTTAAGAGAGATCTTAAAGAGTGGAATATCCCTAAGGATTTAGCTATGGATAGGAGCGCTTGGAGACTAGCAATTAACGTGCCTGAACCGTAATCTTTGTTCTTGTACCATTTATGTGTTCTTTGTTTTCATGCCTCTTTTGGGTTTTATCTCTAGCCTATCCCAACTTGCTTGGGACAAAAGGCTATGTTGTTGTTGTTGTTGTATGGGGGTTGATGTCCTTTGGTGCCAAGTTGTATGGAGATATGAACATAGCTGTTATTATTTAGTTTTATAGTATTTTTACTTTCAGGTATTTTAGTTTGCTTTGCAAAATCATTCAGGAAACTTTAGATTTGCATGGTGGAAAGCAGTTCTTGAAAAACTGTTACATTGAAAGTAATTGAGATTTTTATCTTTGGAGATTCTACTGCCCTTCTGGAGCATTGCCATATCCACTGCAAAGCAGCAGGATATAATACTGCTCATGGCCACAAATCCTCTTCAGAATCAACTGGATTTGTATTCTTCAAGTGAGTTTACTACTCCCCAGTGTTCTCACTTCTAAAGTATACCTGCTACGTGATTATCTAGAGACTAGAGTTAGCCTACCAGTTAATCTTCCAAACTGTCTTTACCATTTCCTTTTACTTCTTACTACAAACTTACGTTCCAAATGGCATGGCACCATCCAGGTGTGTCATTACTGGCAATGGAGAAGCTGCGTATATGTACCTAGGTCGGCCCTGGGAGCCCTTTGGGAGGGTTGTTTTTGCCGAAACTTTAATGATCACTGCATACAGCCTGTTGGGTGGCATAATTGGGACAAACCTGAAAATGAGCAAACTGCCTGCTTCTATGAGTGCAGGTCTCAGCCTTGTCCTTCTGTTTCTCATTGTTCCTGAGCACGAGTGTTACTTGAACTTCAAAATGATGATATCCTTTTACGTTTACTGGTTGATCATTCCTTTTCTCTTCTACTAGCTCTTCTTGGCTACTCATGACGAGATGGCTTGGTGATGAATAGGCATGTTTGGTAATTGGTATGACACCTGTCATTGGCATTCTTGACAGGTGCTCTGGTCCAGGATCCAGCATATCAGAACGGCTACTCATGACGAGATGACTTGGTGCAAAGAATTGTTCGGTGATGAAGCTATACCGTTCCTTATAAAAACTTTCATTGATCCAGATATCGGGAATCCATGGTTGGTCCACAGGTTAGGAACTCAAGTCCAAGTTTCAGCGTCTTCACCGTAGCATATAGCTCCTTAATGTTCACTTCAGCGACTTCATGTAGATGAATAGATTATAGGGGGGATGTAACGAGAGCTGACCAGTATGCACTGGAATCATGTCTATAGAGGAGTACGAAGAAACTGTCTTTGTTAGACTGTTGTGAAATAGGAACTACATGCATACATATATAATACAGAATCCGCATGGAATGGAAGCACCTCAGCGAGCTCAAGCTCGGGTGCAGCCGCCTAATGATCAGATTTTCCCCTTTCCCCTCTCTCCGCTAGGGCTACAGTGCGAGAGAGCAGGGGGCGAACCCGTGCTCCCGCCGGCGAGGTCGCCGATCCCCTCCGTCTCCGGCGGCCCTCGGGGCCTCGGATGCGTGGGGGACCGGTGGCTCTCCGTCCGGCGCTGTAGGTTAGGTCCTAGGGTCTCTAGGTGTCGGTGTCCGGTGGCGGCATCGAGGCGGCGGCGACGGCGACACCATGGAATAAGGTACCCAACTCTTCCTGTCTCGGTTGTGTTTCCCTCCAGCGCCGTCGAGGAGCTTGGGGTTTTAGGAGTCGGCGTGCTCGGTAGTCATGGTGTCTCGGTGAGGCGGCGATGGCGGCGGCGCGTTTTGGTGTTTGCCAGTGTCGTCGGTTCTTTGGGTGTTCCTGTGAAGCGGCGGCTCTGGCGGCGTATCTAGGCAAAAGCTCGGGGATGGCTGTGGGTTTGGTGGTTCGCAAGCAAGCAGATCGAGCTTTGTCCGGCGTCTGTCCATGGCGACCTTCGATTCAAGGTCGAGGGAGCTCAGGGCGTGGACCTGACTTGGCCACTCAGTAAAATCTGCAGCTCTTCTGAGTGTATGAGTGTCTACGGCGGTCTACCTCAAAGCCGCCATGCGGTGGAGCTTCCTTTGACCTTGGAATCGGCGGCAATGACAGGAAGCGGCGTCCGGCGACGACGAGATCTGGAGGGTACCCGGAGGTTGAGGTCCAAGGACCTGGTTGTAATTTATATTCTTCTTGAGGTCCTTTTACCAAATAGGTTTGGACAGCTGTCTCTCGTAGCTTGCTACAGTATACTCATATTTGTACTATATTGTTTTCCGCATTAATACAGGTATACATTTTCAAAAAGAAAAAGAATCCGCATGGAATGAGACCAACTTCATTGTCTCCTAAATAAGCTGCTATGGTGAACTGTCAGTGCAAGCCTGGTGCCTCCTTTCAAGAGCGACACTACACTCGGCAGATACTGCAGCCTATCTTGGCAGGAACCCGTGCTGTGAGACCGGAACCTCGAAGGCCATCATCTTGTCGCCTCGAGCAAAGCCATTGCGGTCGTAGGAGACCTCCGAGATGCCCAGCTCGTTGCACACCCTGACGAGCTCCTCCCCGACCCTCCGGGCTGCCTCCTGTCCAGGGCGAGGCAAGCTCAACTCAAAATTCCGGCCGGAATACAATGCAAATTTCAGACGTAGAAGACAACTGCTTACCACGGTGCCACAGGGCGGGTCGCCGCAGATGGACTTCTGCAGCGTGCTGCCGTAGAAGAGGATCTTCTTGTTGTGGTCGTCGGCGAGCACGGCGTAGAGCTGCCGGTTGGAGCAGAACACCGAGAGCCTGGGCTTCGTCGCCGTGCCGTTGAACTGCGGCCAGCGAGAATCGGCGGAAGGGCGGTTTGGTTACATCCTGCCCGGCTGCTGACCTTATCCTGAAATTCGAAAACCCAGGTGCAGCATCGGAGCTTACCTTCTTCTGTAGCCGACGGTTCCTGACCTTGGCGCTCTCCGTGCGCGCGCCGCGCCTCGCCGTCGCCACTATCCTGGGGTACGCGCGCCGGGGCGCGCAGACGCCTGCACGCGTCAGACAGAGATAAGACTAAGAGCGCGCGCGGGCGTCGCTGAGCTAGCGAGCGCAGAACAGCGTGTCTGCGGTGGCTCTACTCACCTGGATGTGGCGGAAGCCAGAAGTCGAGGCCAAGCCCGGAGCCTGTCAGCGAGGTCGGAGGGTGGCGGACCGGGAGCGCGGCGCGCGGCGAGAACGGCTGGGCTAGCGCGGCGCGTAGCAGCGCCATGGCCAGGGGGCAATTCGTCGAACAGATGCGCGCGGGCAGTTCTGTCCTTGGTTACTTGGGTTGCTGCGCTATTGGGCCTATTGCCTGTTGGCGTCAGTCACCAACAGCACGAACCGTCTCCCTTGCCTTGGAAGAAAAAGGAAAAAAGGAGTCCTCCTGCTCTCCGAGATCTGGCCTTCTCAGTGTCCACAGCCTTCTCCCCTGACTCCGAGATCTTCCCGCCGATCTGCACTGACGCCGCGGCCCGCGGCCATGGCGGTGACCTTTCCCCCTCCCACCCCGCGGTCCCCGCGCCGACCGGATGCCATTGCGGCCCCGGACCCCTCGTCCGCGGACGTGCCACCGTCCCTCGACTTCGGCGACCCGGCCTCCCTCGCCGCGCTCCGCCTCCTCACCGACGCGGGTGCCGCCACCCGCCTCCTGCACGAGTGCGTGGCCTACCAGCGCGCGCTCGACGCCCGTCTCGACGCTCTCCTCGCCCGCCGCGCCGACCTCGACCGCGCCGCCGCCTCGCTCCTTCGCTCCGCCCCGCCGCTGCTCTCGCTCGCGGCCTCCGACGCCGCCGCGCTTAAGGAGTCCTCCTCCTCCACCGCGGCACTCGCCGACGCGCTCTCGTCCCGCGTCCGCCACCTCGACGCGGCGCACTCCAGGGCGGACGCCGCGCTGGCGCGCGCCGAGGCCGCTCTCGACCGCTCCCGCGCGCTCGAAGCCGCGCGGAGGGCCTTGGCCGCCGACGACCTCACCGCCGCCGCCACCGCAGTGCACGAGTTCCTTGCTATCGACGCTCGGTTCCCCACCGACGACGATCTCCGCCGCGATCTGCTTGACATCAAACGTCGGCTCGAGGGGCTCGCGCGTCGGAGGCTAGCGGCGGTCGTCGACGCACAGGACCACCCTGCTGTGCTCCGCCTCGTCCGCCTATTCCCACTGCTCGGACTTGCTGATGAAGGACTCCAGGTCTACGTCGCCTACCTGAAGAGGGTTGTGGCTCTCCGTGCCCGTGCAGACTTTGAGCACCTCGCTGAGCTGACCTCCGCGACCCAATCGACCTCTGAGCGGCCGGATTTTGTTGGCTGCCTCACTCGTCTCTTTAAGGACATTGTGCTCGCTGTTGAGGAGAATGATGCTGTGCTTCGGGAGCTCAGAGGCGATGATGGTGTTGCTTATGCCATCATTGAGCTGCAGGAGGAGTGTGATTCGAGGGGCACCCAGATCCTACGCCGTTATGCTGATTACAGGAAGCTTGCACGCCTTGCATCGGATATAAACTCCTATACCAAGAACCTCGTTTCGGTCATGGGTTCTATGGCCAGTGCTGCTGGAGGTAATGAAGGGCCTGATCCCAGGGAAATTGAGCTTTATCTTGAGGAGATTTTTGCGTTGACACAGCTTGGGGAGGACTACACTGAATTTATGGTGAATAAGATCCGTGGATTGAGAGATGTCAAGCCTGAACTTGGGCCGCGGGCGATGAAGGCCTTCCGTAATGGTAACTTTAATAAAATGGAGCAGGATCTGACTGGGTTCTATGTGATCTTTGAGGAGTTTTTCATGGTGGAGAATGTGAGGAAAGCCATACGGATTGATGAGCCCATACCAGATGGTCTCACAACATCAATGGTGGACGATGTATTCTTTGTACTGCAGAGTTGCTGCCGCCGGGCTGCTTCCACTGCAAGCATAAACTCTGTTCTTGCTGTGCTTGGTGGGGCAACGAGCCTTCTGAGCAATGAGTATCAGGAGGCACTACAATGGAGGATGCGGGAGCCAAATTTGGGTGCAAAGCTCTTCCTTGGTGGTGTTGGGGTGCAGAAGACTGGTGAGGAGATTGCGGCTGCACTAAACAACATTGACATTAGCTCTGAGTATGTTCTGAAGCTCCGTCATGAGATTGAGGACCTCTGTGCAGAGGTGAGTGTGAGTCTAGTATTTTTGACTCTGTACATTTGTTTAAACCAAAAGTGGGACATGTTTAACAACTAGGCCATCCATGCATTCCATCAAGTTCAATTTATTGGATATGTGCATTTCTTCAGTTATATATTGTGTTCTTAATTGAAGGTTGTTTGATTTAAAATGAAGGAGCTTAGCATTCTCTGAAAATTAGTTGATAGTAATAGAGTAAATTTCAGAAACCTAAATCTTTTTTATGGCAATGATAAATTATTTGGTGTATCATATTGTTCTACTTGTGTACGCCTACATTTTTCAACAATGATCCCTGTGAGTTGGTAATGGTATCTCCTGTATGCGGCCGTCATTTGATCTCTATGTATCTTATGTAACAGATAACTCACATTTCATTGCCTTAGTAAAATTAGTTTGGCATTGCTTAATTCTGTCATGCTAAAGCACATAGAAATGGTTGTTTAGTCTAATGTATTTGTCAGCTGGGAAATGATAAATCCTTAGATGTAAATGCCTGACTAGCTTGAACTGGCAACTTAATAAATAGAACAGGACGTAGGAACTGTCTTTGGTTTGCTGAAGTTTAGAGCATAAGTTCACTTTTGATTTTGTTTCCTTTACATTCTTCTTTATTAATTTATAATTGACTAAGGGCAAGTATATTGGTGTGTCTTATAGGCATGTGATCTTGTGTTGACTTATCAGACAACCTGTACAATAACTTGTCTTTTGAGTTCTCTTGTAATAACTCACATTTCTTTAATTTGTGTATAGAACAAAAGGAATGTTTTGAGTTGCATGGCAACAAGAAGTCACTCACATTTCTTTAATTTGTGTATAGAACAAAAGGAATGTTTTGAGTTGCATGGCAACAAGAAGTCACTCACATTTCTTTATTTGTGTATAGAACAAAAGGAATGTTTTGAGTTGCATGGCAACAAGAAGTCATTCAATGGTGCAGAAGCAGTCTCGTGGTCCTAAATTTAGTTTATGTGGTGGCTGTTTCATGAAACAACAACCTCTTTCTCTCACCTCACTCTAATCATCCAAATCAAAATGTACTTGCTCTAGCGGTTATAAGAAATCTTCTGGTGATAAAGAATCTATAGTTAGCATAACTGGAAGTCCTGAAGGATCATAGAGTTTATTAGTCACAATTGGGTACGATATTTACTTGAGTTTGACTCATATGACGTAACGGTGTCATTAGTAACTAGTGAGCAGTGATTTGATTGCCATATCATCATGTTTGATATAAACTCCACTGATTTGTGGCTGTCCAACAGGTTTTTCATACTCCAGCTGATCGAGAAAAGATCAAATCCTGTTTATCAGAGCTAGGAGAGATCAGTGCTTCCTTTAAGAAGATCCTTCATTCTGCGCTGGAACATTTGGTGGCATCCGTGGCACCACGCGTTCGTCCAGTCCTTGACACTGTTGCTACAGTTAGTTATGAACTGGATGATGCTGAATATGGGGAAAATGAGGTGAATGACCCATGGGTGCAGAAGCTTATACTTGCAGTTAACACTAATGTTGCTTGGCTCCAGCCAGTGATGACATCGAACAACTATGATTCCTTTGTGCACTTGATCATTGACTTCATTGTCAAGAGGCTCGAGGTGATTATGATGCAGAAGAGGTTTAGCCAGCTCGGTGGTCTCCAGCTTGACAAGGAGGTCCGCTCTCTGATCAACCATTTCTCAGAGATGTCCCAGAGACCAGTCAGAGACAAGTTCTCTAGGCTTTCACAGATGTCGACCATTCTGAATTTCGAGCGGGTATCAGAGATATTGGATTTCTGGGGTGACAATGCTGGCCATCTGACATGGCTATTGACACCTGCAGAGGTGCGGAGAGTGTTAGGACTTAGGATTGACTTCAGGCCTGAAGCTATTGCTGCTTTGAGGCTATGAATCGTGCATTTGTATGTACTTGTTAATTCTTTATATGTGATATACCAACAAGATACCTTAGAATTTTTTGTTGCAATGGCAAACACCTGCATTGTAGAAGAAAATCTTCTGACATACCTTTTGTCTGTTATGAGCTTACGATATTGTGATTTGGCGATGTTTTGGGTCCATCCACGTCTGTAATATTTTCTTTTAAGCTTTCATTATACATTGCCTCTCTTGGTGACTGGTTGATCATTCATTCATTTGGGCAAAGGCAGCCCTTTGTAGGCGCTACGTGAGTTGTTCTCAGCAAATGGCTCGGTGGGCGAGCGCAAGTAGTACACTAGGGAGGGGAGTGTTTATGTATGATTCACCCTCTAGGCGCCAAATCATTTTTTTTATTAAATATTTTCTCTGTCTTAATACAAAGACGTGCAAGGACCAGATTAATTAATTAGTACTAGTAGCATAATTAACCACACTCGATGTATATAGTAACACATTTTGACATTTATTTAGAAACCCGAAATGAGGTAGGGAGGCATCAAGCAGGAGGCTTTCGTGCGCCAGCTTCTGGTCCGCTTGCCCGTCCGCCGCCTTCTTGTGCACGAGCAGCTGGTGGCCGGCAGCCACCGGCGCGACACGTTTGTTAGAGGAGCTGGAGATGGAGCCAGAGCACTCCGTCGTTAGCTCCGACGACGACCCTGACGCGCCCTCGGCCACGCTAAGGGCGTCCTCAGCGGTAATCGCTGGCAGCCGACGATTTCTCCAGCTGCGGGCCCAACGCATTATTTTTAATCATATTTGCTTCCCTATCAGAGTCCATCAACCAGTGCGCGCGCTCGCTTGGCCTGGATGTCTGAGCGAGACGAGCGACGCGAGAGTCGCTAGCGTTTCGCCCTCTTTCTTTCTCATTGGTCAAGTGATCCTCCTAGCTAGTAGTATATTGTCGGTATATTGTCAGCCATTTGGGACGCCCTAAGGGCCGGTATGACCGTTGTACCGACAACAAACGAGCTCCTCCCTGCCGCTGGAGCCGCCCACCCGCCCAGCAGCATCCTATTGACGCCGCGCAGTGAAAAATCTACGGTGGGTGGATGTGTCGTCTTTAGGTCAAAAGTAAATACGCTGTGCCATGGAATGAAGGAAAATAAAAAGCTTCTGATGAGACACAGAGAAGCTTGAACACTTCTCTTGGAAATGATTTTGTGAAGTGAACAAATCAGAAAGAAGCAGAGTTAATGACTGGAAAGGATAGCAATTTGGCCTTCTTTTTCCCCTAAAAAAATCATTATATTTTCAAGCAAGCTAGCTACTAGCTCGCTGACAAATTAATGAATGCATACATCGTATTCAAATGGTAGTTTACAATTCACCAGAATTTCATTCTAACACCACAAAATTGGGCAATGCCAGTAACCATGCATAAAGTAAAGGTGTATAGTGATAGAATCACGAAGGCAGTGAAGGAAGATGCAGAGAGCGTGTTAACTGAGAGATTAACCAGACCAGTAAGGATATTTGCCTGAAAGAAGAACAAGACGCTTAAGTATCAGTTCGCTTAACCTGGAAAATTGAACATACAAATAAATGCAGTGAAGTTCAATTACTTAACAATTTTCATTTTCTAGTAATAAAGAAAGAAAGCAATGATCTTACCAGAAGGAATGATCCAAGCATATTTTGATTGAATGCATCTTCAAGAACCAAGTTCTTTTGATATGAGGCAAACCCAGCTAATGTCAGGATAGATAAAACCTACATTGGATAATCAATCAGCATAAACTGTGAAGCATGAACAAAGATTCTAGACCAAACAACTAAAGAAACAAAACAGACAAACCCTTTTTTTTTTGAGCGAAGACAAAACCATTGTTGGTAGACCCTTAGGAAAAAGCAGGTTCATTTACTTGGTAAGTAGTAAATTTCGTGGCTTTGCAAACCCCTTTGCTACTTTTCATGGGTCTCATGATATGGCTTTGCAAACCCCCTTGCTACTTTTCATGGGTCCCATGAATTAATTACAAAATATTTAAAACATACAAGTAATTTGCCCCTGCTGCCTTAGCTTTCTTTGGCCTCATTATGGGTTAATGTGTAGACATTTTCAGATACATAGTGCATATTGTTCCTGAAGGGCGGCCCTGGTGCAGCGGTAGTGTCTTACCGTCTGTTACCGGAAGGTCCAGGGTTCGAGCCCCGGCCTCCGCACATTATGTGCGGGTATGGCTTGGCGCTGAAATCCCTTCCCTAGACCCCGCACAGCGCGGGAGCCTATGGCACTGGGTACATCCTTTTTTAGTGCATATTGTTCCTGTGTCATTAATTCATGACATGGTCTAATATTTGTCCACTGTTTAACATACAAACATTACGAAAATGATAAAGAAAAGACCAACATGATGTGCTAATGAATGTGTACTATAATTGCATGAAAGAACATACTAGAAAAGAAAAATACCTGAAAATTCTGGCCAAAAACAAGCATAACATAAGCAAAGTTGCACTGCAAAATGAACATTTTGATCAAGTTCCAAGCTATATTAACTTCCAATTCAATCTAAAGACTGAGTAGCAAAAGGGCATCATTGGCCACTTGGCAGTTTAGGAGGGGTCCTGCTTGCTAACCAAGATGAAAAGAATTGCTAACTTCTCCAGAGAATATGTTAAGGAATCAGAATTGTTTGGGCATGATGTCTAACTGCCTTGTAGTTTTTATGGGATGGATTAAGTGCTTCAATGCTATTAATCTTTTTTATATCATGTTTATCACTTTATTGACTGCAAATTTAAATGCTATAAATCCTTTTACACTGTACTCAGCCTTTTAATAAGCATTAAAGTTTGCTGACTAAAATAACTGTCATTCAATGGTAAGACCACAATATGGCTCCACAAACCATAAAATTGCTTGCTACAGAAATTTTAAAAACATTCTCCAAGATGGCTTCACTCTTTCAACATTATTGATTTCATGCTAGAGTAAAAAGTCAACCAAAATTAATATCTTACCATTCGCCGAGAAACTCTCTCAATATATCTATCAAAGATAATTGCCAAAATCCTATAAACATGACGTGTGAACAAATCTTAATAATCAGAAAATATTCAAAACAGCAATCAAGCATGTCATCCTTGTTTCTTACCAAAAAGATGCGGCAAGAACCCAGATTTGCATGACTTGAGTGTTCCTGTTCTTGCCTTTTGAACTGGTGTCAACGATCAGATAGAAACCCAAAGAAACACCAATTAGAAACATACCCCAGTATCCTGCCATGAGAGAGTATCCATTAGTGGAATGCATAATTTTACAGCAATTTTAAAATACAATGCATGCAAATTTGTGGCGTGCAGCTATCGAAAGGGCGCGATTGCTAACGGTAATTAGTGTGTGTACAGCTTAGTAAGGTAAAATGAAACTATATGTAGCATACATGAATAGGGTAAAAGAAATAGAAAAAATGTTAGTAAGATGCATGCGCAAGACCTGCATTATGCCTGCATCTACATGCTAAGAAGGTTGAACGTCTGTATGTTTCTCAGCGTATCAAGAAAATAAATTACAAACTACATAGAACTGTATTTTTTACCGAGGATGCTATAAATGCCCTCCTTATTCTGGCTGATTATGTCGGCACTTCTTTTATCAGAAATGAGGTACTCATTCAGTCCAGAAGATAGCCAAATCTGGTATCCTTAAACCAAAAACAGAGACAAATCTTTAAGAAAAGTATTATAGCAATGTAAAGTCCATCTAAGTAAATTAGAAAAGTGTGTACCAGCAAGAATAAGCAGACTAACTAAGCCACAATGTTTTGGATGGATCCTAACAATGGATGTAAGGATAGAAACAGCTGCAAGGGTGAAAAAGAAATTCCAATGAACGCCATATTCCCCTACATGGACCTACAAAATAAAAAACAGCAGTTTCTTCAAATATGGAATTATTACATAGTAACTTCTCTACCACGGCAGGAAAATTGATATCCAATAACACCACTTTCAGTGTTACTAAAAAGCAAATTTGTTGGGCTACGTAGGGCTTCAGTGTCCATAAAAGAGGAAATGGGACATCGTAAATCATAACATAGATCATTGAGGAAAATGAAACAAAACAATTCCAGGCATGCCTACAAAAAGACGTTACAGTTACACACCAGTGTATGTGCTATAGTGAATCATCAAAATGGTAATATAGGTAATTGGTGCAAAGAAACAAGAAAAGCACCTGATAATCAACACCCCATGTGGAGATAATGCGAGCAAAGCCGAGAAATACTAGTGGACTTATGGAACTCAGTGCTGCCTTGAAACTCCTAAGGAACACAAGTAGGAACACTGTAAGATACATCGCATGAATCTGGTAGACTGATGTTGATTGGCACCTATGGTACACAAACTACTGTATTCGCACAGTGAAATCAATGAATTAAAATATTGAAACTGTGCACGAATTTCTAGGTTTTAGTGATTACACTAGATAAATGGAGCATCAGGTGTCAGTGTACTAAATGAGAATCAGTGGACATATGCCATGTAGTACAACAACAACAACAACATAGTCTTTTGTCCCAAGCAAGTTGAGGTAGGCTAGAGGTGAAACCCAGAAGAGACAAGTCACAGAGTAACACATAAAAGTCATGGTTCAGGCAAGTAGATGGCTAGTTTCCAAGCGCTCCTATCCATATATAAATCCTTGGAGATATCTCACTCCTTAACTGACTCGTCCCAAGTCAGTTTAGGTCGACCTCTGCCGCTCTTTACATTGTCAACCCGCTTTAAAACCCCACTACGCACCGGCGTCTCAGGAGGCCTTCGCTGAACATGTCCAAACCATCTCAACCGATGTTGAATCAACTTCTCCTGAATTGGTGCTACCCCAACCCTATCCCTCCTAGTGTGCCCACAAACCCAACGCAACATACGCATCTCCGCTACACTCAGTTGTTGGACACGTCGCCTTTTTGTAGGCCAACATTCCGCACTGTATAACTACATATGCCATGCAGTGCACCACACTTTTTCCAAGTGTTTATTAAGTATCCCTAAATATACTTTTTTTTGAACTGAAACTGTGGGGCAACAGCCCCCCGATCCCTAAAGATATTTTGTTGCGATAAATAATATCAAATCATAATTAAGGACTTACATTGAGGCTATGTTTCGTGCTTGTCTAGATACCAGTGCGTTAGCCACTACAAAAGATCCTACTCCAAGATCCATCTGTTTGACCATGTGTCAAATTTTTAATATCATTAAAATGGGAAGATGATTCCAGATTGTACATTGCAACTTCTGAACTTCAAAAAGTAGTAGTAATACATTCCAAATTGTGCATGGCAACATAGGTTCAACACTGAACAATAAACAGAGAATTTCTAGACAAAAGATCAAAAGCAATACAAATAAATCGCGAAGAATAAAAAGTTATTTCATATAGATGTTTCTTGAAGGGCGGCCCTGGTGCAGCGGTAGTGTCTTACCGTCTGTGACCGGAAGGTCCAGGGTTCGAGCCCCGGCCTCCGCACATTATGTGCGGGTATGGCTTGGCGCAGAAATCCCTTCCCCAGACCCCGCACAGCGCGGGAGCCTACGGCACTGGGTACGCCCCCCCTTTTATATAGATGTTTCTTGCTTGCCATTTCTAGAAAAAAAATAAAGGCGATTGTGTATGCAAACATAGGAATAAAAGATAGCCAAAGGTGACTATTAGTTCAAAGTTTCCTGGCCAAAGTTCTGTTCACTGAACCAAGCTGATAAAGTCACATACACATATATCTTTAAAGTGGCAGAGCAAGGAATCTCAGAGCCTAGACAAGCCTAAGCATGGCTAACATACACCAAGTCCGTAGACCATGTACATAACTACACAAGCAGAGTTGTTTTGCCTGCAGTCTACAGTCTGCAACTACACTGTTTGACGGCAGCGAGGCCAGGGAAATGCCCTGAGTCACCAGGGCATCAATCTACCATTGTATAGTTAGCAATTTAAGGCACAGTTGGTTCTTGAATAGCACCTGCACCTCTATTCATCATGAGGGTTTTGTAGGCTCAAACATGTACAGGTGTGGACAAAACAATGGCAAGATACAAATAACAATATCTCTAAAAATTTGCATTACTGATGAAGAGATAATGAAGATCTAAAGATAAGAAAAAAAATGAAAGGAATAAAATGGGTGAATATATGACTTACAATGCCATTACCGTATGTTTCAGCCTTGGCATAGCGTCTTGGAAATATTTTGAAGTCCACAGCTAATATACACAAACATGTCACCAGAACCTACAATTTACATAATCAGTTTTGATACTCCAGTGGTGCTACTACATCTCCAGTACTTACGGACAAGTTTTCCAATAAATAAAATTTTACACACCACTGAGACACGGTAAGAAGATATGTCTGCCCTGAGTGAAGGTACCTGACTGAACCCATCTCTAAGATGCAACTGAGGCCTGGGAGGACAGGATTATATCAATTACACAATAGCACAGGCTGTGTTGCTAGAAGGAAATACAAAATGGACTTTAGATGGCAGAATCTAAAATGGCTTTCCACAAACATTCATGTAATAACTCATATGAAATACCTTTTAAACGTGATGTAGATGGATATCAGGATTACAAGAGAAATAGCACACGTAAAAGCCCATTCAGATAAGACCTGCAAAACCAAGGAATAACCAAAGGATCAACAGTTTGTTTCAACTAAAATGTGTTTAACTTATGCACTCTACTGCAAAGTTTGTTTCTCTGTGTGCTCTTTGATCCTTTTTTAATTCATAAACACTGGTGAGTAAGCACAATCAAAATATAGAGAAGGGTTACTTACTGTGAAAACCAAAATAATTGGCAATATAACAGTGAGATAATCTACACCTAGTGTAGAGAAGTACTGCATCCAATATTTACAAACAGGGTGAACTTGATCATCATTTTTCTTTGCTGAATCCTTCCTAGAATTATCTAAAACATGACAAAAACAAGGCAAGTATTGTGCTTTTTCAGATCAAATGTATACATGGAAAATAAAATAAGCGAGTACTTATTTGTTAATATGAAAATTTAAAAGTTCATACTTAAAATACAGAGTATAGTTGAAATGGATGGCCTGATCTATGGCATCAACCATCAGACTTATGAACAAGTTAGAAATGGAGGGTGACATGGAGAGTTTTTAATACAAAGTTAAAATTATAATTATACATATTCTATGCTGACACTGTACAATTATTTGGACTATATTATTGAATTCACGGTTTGCATAAAACAGATCCACACTAATAAATCTGCAAAAGTTGCAACCTACTAGTGATTTGATTTCCCAATCACATTAGTGGATCTCACTTGCAGATTTGCATGGGAATTGATTCAGTGACGCCTTACACTACAACTCTACAAGTCTACAACATAAGAGCAGAATTCACAACATTCCAGATGAACTGACCTCTGCTGCTCCACTTCCTGAGAACTACCAATGCCTATGCACGAAAGGAGAAAACCAAGTCAAATCCCTAACCCAGCATGCTTGCGCACACAGAAATTGGCAGTAGATTTGACTGGGTTACCGGCACGACTGTGGAGAGTGCCGCGATCTCCAGCAGGGAAGACCCCGTCAGGTTGCTCACGAATCTGCATCACCAAGGCAGGGGAGGGTTAATTACAGTCGTAAGGGCGAGAAGGGAAGCGACTGGAACCGCAGCGTCGATTCGTGGGCTAGGGACCCTCGACTTACTGCTCCTTCAGAAGCTTGTTCGGGTTCAGGGGCTTGTCGAAGAGGCGGCCCTCCATCGAGACTCGAGACTCCAGAGGTGCGGGCGTGGAGGCGTGAGGCTTGAGGGGCGCCAGATATGGCCGACGGCACCGCAGCAACGGTGGCCGGCGGACGACGGCGAGGCAAGTGCTTCGGCCTTCACAGCAAAGCCAAGGCTCTTGGATGCAGGCTGTACCATATGGTCCCATATGTCAGCCTCTCCGATTTGGTAGTGTTGAACAAAAACAAAAAAGTAATAATCATTTAGAAAAGAGAAGCACAGCACAGCACAAAAAAATCTAAAAATTGTCAAGAATGGGATTCGAACCCATGCCCTTTCAGACCAGTACCTGAAACTGGCGCCTTAGACCAACTCGGCCATCTTGACGAATTGACAATATCGTAGGAATATAAAATTATTGATCGTACTTGTAGAGCAAAGACAACAGTGACAAAGCAACATCTGGTTCCATAATTGCTAATTGCTTTTTTTTTCGATAAAATTGCTAATTCCATTGACTCCACAGGTCGCCACAACCTTTGACTACAACTATAGTATCTCTCAATATGTGCGTATGTGAGAAATGCCAGCTCGTAACGTGAACCAAAATAACTATATTCCTTAATAAGTATAATCATATTCTAAACGACTTCTAATTATAATATAGAGGGAGTACTTACTTATATGTCAAAAGAATACAATTAGCACATGACAGATGACACTTAACTTGCTTCTGCTAGCTCACATCCTCTAAACTATCTAGCTTTACTAGTGAGAAAAATAAGCTAAGTACAAACTATGGTCCGACCTTGTAGGGCTATGGATTTCATTTATCACAGTAGGTTCGAGTTACTTTATGGTCAGGCATGGTGGTGAGCGACCGTGACCCCGGGCTGCCGCCCCGCCATAACTCGTGGTCTCGTGGATGGCAAGAGAGGTGACAACAAGCCTCTATTTTAGTTTTTGTTTAAATAATATAATTTTACATGGTTTTAAAAATTATAGGGGAGGAGCGATTTTATAGTACGGGTAGGGGTAAAGGCGTCGTCAAAGTTTATTATGTCCCTTGTCAAAAATAAAAAGTTTATTATGTCAACAGATTATCAAGACGAGCTTTTGTCTTTTTCTACACAAAAGAGCGAACTTTATTAAATGTATTTATTTATATTTATTTATTATTTATAAAGGCATACTCCCTCCGTGCCAAAATGTTTGTCGTCTTCAATTTTTGTGCCACAAGTTTGACTTAATTTGTATGAAATACGTGCAACATTTATATTTTTAAATAAATTTATTAAAAAACTAGATTTAAATATCTTTCTAACTATACTAATTATGTATTATAAATATTAATATTTTTATAAAATAAAATTACCGGTAGTTATTTCTCGAGAAACGCAAACGAGAGAGTACCTGTGTAACAAACTGCTCTACACAACGGGAATCTACATACGGCACATTTGAAGTGCGTACTAGTTACAATGAATTTTGACAACTTCTATGCGAATAAAAGAATTTAACACATTAGATCATCAACAACCTAACTCATTCTATAGTTTGAGCTCCAAGTCTAGCTCCTCGACGTCGCCGCCATTGTCGTCATCTGAGTCGACGAGGTCCACGAATGCTACCTGAGGATGAGGCAGCGCCGTCGTCTGGACAGGTTTGGCATGCGCTCGCCGGTGACCCTGCCGCCGCTGGCTCGCCGATGATGAACTCTGCACGTCAGATCTCGAGTAAACAGTACTGTAATAAACATTCTCGCCACTGTAAACTGAATCGGCCAAGCATGCATAGCCAGGCCAATAGAATATGGACATATTGTTAAGTAAAAGTAAAGATATTAATATACAATATACTACCTTGCAAGTTTACATAACTTTTGCACGTATATGTATCTAGATATATATTATGTCTAGATATATGATAACTCCATACGTGGTAAATTGCAATTTGGAATGGGGTTATTAGACAGATAGATACCTCAGACGAGGTAGCCTGTGCTGTGACAGGAAGTGCAGTGACAGCGCTCTGATCGGCCTGACGGTAATGGTTCTGATTCTGATGGCACGAAGGGTGGCCACCGCGGTTCGTCGTAAACAGCCTGCTGAGACGCGCACAACAAATGCATAATCGTTTAGTAGAGCGAGTCTAAAGCAAGTCACAAGCCATTATATATTGCATATATATACGTCTTTCTCATCTTGATGCAATGATCGGCAATGAATGTAATGCAGTAATGTTCTGCTAATACTTGCCTTGTCAAAGAATCATTGCCGTAACAATGCTGAGCGAGGCAATACGGAGTTAAATACCCCCTTGTCACTTGCAGTTGATGAACAACAGCTCCATGATTTCCAACCTGTAAATTCTTCATTTTCTGATCAGGAATTGGGAACAGGGAGGGAGGGAGCTGGATCATCGGCAGCGCCGGCGGCCGCTGATTAGGCGTCGACAGGGACGACGCGGCGGCGTAGCAGCGCTCGGCCATCTCGAGCGCCACCCTGATCCGCTCCAGCTCCGCCACGCCCATCCCTCGCCGCGGTTCCCGCCTCGCCGGCGACGTGACGTCCTCGGCGACAGAGGAGGCCTTCCGCTTCTTCCCGCCGGCCTCTCGGCTCTCCATGATCGCCGCAATATTATTATCTCTTGATACACGTGCACCTAGCGGCGCCGGCGCTCATCCACCTCCGATCGAGTTCCACGTATGCGCTTCGCTATATATATGCAGGCGGGAAGGCGGGAGGGCGGCGACGCCATTCTCGATCTGGAAACTGAGCTGTCTGTATCTCAGCATTGACGGTGGGGGCGATCTGACGCGCATGAATTTCAGATATGCATGCTCCGAGTAAATCCCTTCTCCTTGTAGGTGCGTTGGATGCGGCTAAAATTTGAATCATCCAGGGTGTGCGAGTTTACTGCCGCGATCGCCATGCATGGAAACAAATCCCTGCCTTGATCCTTCTTGATTTTACACCGGCCTCGGATCAGAGGGAATCCGGAAGAGGCTGGTCAATAGCTCCAGATAATCCACATCTTTGCACGCTTTAATTAATCTAATACAAGTGCAATGAGCGTGATAACAGTACAACACTATGCGCCGAGTTTCATCCACATATTGGTTCATGTGGTGATGTTCCTGGCACCTCGGCAGCAGGATCTGTTATGTATGACAGCGGCTCTACAAACTCTTGGTCAAGCGTCTGGGCTGTTTGCTAACTTTGACAAAAGTGTGGCCACACCCATGCATTGCTCGGAAGAAGAGATTGCCTTGATCCAGTCCGTTCTAGCCTGCAGGGTACAGAGCTTTCCATGCAAATATTTGGGGATACCCTTATCTATCTTCAGGCTGACAAGAGCACAGGAACAGCCGCTCATCGATGCAGTGGCTGCCCGGATACCTGCTTGGAAAGGAAATCTAATCAACATGGCCGGACGTGCGACGTTGGTAAGGCGACGCTATCGGCAGTACCGGTCCACTTGGCCACGGCGCTGTGTCTTTCGCCATGGACCATCGACCGCATCGACAAGCTCCGGAGGGGTTTCCTGTTGTGGGGGTGGGGGTGGGGGGGGGGGGGGGGGGGGGGGGGTGGCGCAGCGGAGGTTGCTGGGGGGCGCTGCAAAATTTCCTGGGGAGTGGTCTTGCGACCAACGACCCTTGGCGGCTTGGGAGTGGCAGACCTACGCCGATCTGGAATGGCGTTGAGATTGTGGTGGCCATGGCTGCGTCGGACTGACGCTCGACGAGCTTGGCAAGGTATATAGGAGGACGGCGAGAGGATGGTGACCACCTTCTTTGGGCACGCCACCATCTCCACGGTGGGAAACGGTGAATCCACCATGTTCTGGACAGATTGTTGGCTCCGGGGTTCATGCATCCAGTCCATTTTGCCTTCTATTTTTGATGTTGTGCCTAAGCGGAGACACGCCACTACGGTGGCCGAGGCCCTCACAGATGGTGCCTGGGTATCTCATGTTCGGGGGCCAAGGACAGTGAGGATACTGGCTGAGTTCGTTCTGCTTAACGACGCTCTGGAACAGGTGGTGTTAGCTCCAGGAAGCCCGGACACCTTCACTTGGAGATTCAGTGCAGATGGCTGCTACTCGGCGGCATCGGCTTATGGAGCAATGTTTCTTGGCTGCTCAAGGCCGCTTGGCGCGAGGGTTCTCTGGAAGACATCGGCACCTCCACGCGTCAAATTTTTCTTTTGGCTAGTCATGCATGAAAGATGTTGGACGGCACACCGGCGGTGGAGGCATGGCCTGCAGGATGATTGTATCTGCGTGTTGGGCGATCAGGCGGAGGAAACAATGGATCACATCATCCTTGGCTGTGTTTTCAGCAGAGAGTTGTGGTCTCGGTGTTTGGCCAGTTACCATTTGCGGGGGCTGGTCCATGTCCAAGAGCAAGATATCATGCAATGGTGGATGATCGCCAGCCGAGGGCTACCGACAGAGATCCGTCGGGCTCTCGATGCTCTTATCCTTCTGGTGGGGTGGACAGCCTTCTGAGCTCTTTGAGATCATTAGAGAAGAGGCAGGTCTGTGGATCGCGGCAGGGTTCAGGCGGCTAGCGGTGCTAGACGCAAGAGCGGCAGGTGCTTAGTGGGGAGCTAGGCAATTAGAGGACAATTATATCATGTAATTACAATCACGTGCACCGGTGTTGTGTGTGTTGGGTGTTTCCAGGGTCGGTAATCTACGGATTACTGTATACGAGCTTGATCTACTTCCTCTTAATGAAATACATGCCGTTACATGTTCTCGAAAAAAATATTGGTTCATGTAATCATGTTATTTTTGTTTCATTCAGTAAACCTGTAAAACAAGCAGTAACAGAGGCCATGCCCATGCCATCTACAGGTTCACTAGTATTTCAGATAACTGAACTTGCTACCTGGTAAAGAGTGAAGGCTCTTCGCCTACACTTTTACCAATATGTTGTAGGTCACATGACCATTCCATTCTTCTTAATAAAATACAGGCGTATATGTCTGCTCGTGAAAAAAAAAACTGAACTTGCTACATCCACAAGTTCCATCCAAATCTACTGTGCTCAGCTGATCATCTCAAGTTCACAGATAGTACGGTGTTCGTACAAGTGCCACCTGCATCATCAGGTTCCTTATGCTGCCTGTACTCGTCAGAGTTTTTAATTCCAAAATAACTAAACAAAGAACCTACTTTGACTGTGGTCAATTCAAAGATCTCCATAAGGTGATCTTTGATCTATATGGGAACTCAGGAATGAGTTGTGTTTTTAGAAATCTTGGTGGAAAAACATGGAGGTTCTTTACCATATGTGATTGGGGTTCTACAAAACTGGGCAATCCTATGTCCGGTGGAAAAGAAGCCTCTGCTGGAAAATTACTTGAAGAAGCTAAGAACCACAGCAAAGAAGGTGCTGTGGCTTCCAGATGTGCCCAGACACTCCGTGTGAAGACCCACCATGGAAGAGAGGCTAGCCTTCATGGAGATGGCGTTCCTGAAGTGGAAAACAGGATGATGAAGAAGCGGGCGTCCCTATCCTTGTGGGAAGAGCTAAATGAAGTGCTCAATGACATGTAATAGGGTGTTGGAAAGCTAGCTGGTTTTTCTGTCATCGTCGTTCTTGTTCAGAACTTGTCACACTCTGGTTTCCAAAGAAGACCAGAGGTCGTCATATGTGTGCCCAGGAAGTCCACACATACAACAAAAAATGGTAATATCAGGAAAATAATGTATTATATAGTGGAAAACATATATATATAACCCTTACACAATCAGAGTAACGCGGAACGCTGGCTATGACTTCTCTTCAGTCTTCATTCTTCTCAGGGACTGTTGATTGGGGGCTCCGTATGCCAAACACTTCTAATACCCAACTTCTTTATCCTTCCTTTGAGAAACACTTTACTACAAACTATAGCAAGAGTGAGTTCCATGTCGAAACTCAGCAAGTACAGACAGAAAGTAATGACATGCAAGGCTAGTACAAGGTAAAGCTGAAAGGTAGACTGCGGTAGCATTTTAATGTAACATTAAGATTTAACTTATTACAACCTATTCTCTAATCATCTTGGTTGAAAAATCCAACCCTTTATTAAGGTTCGAGTAATAATTAATGTGTCATTTAGCATCATAGGTATAAACATATATCATTAACAACATTAAACCTGAGATAGCCATCTCAAGGGAGCACAGGATAGCCATCCCGATAAAACCCGAGGTAGCAACCTCAGCAACATCACCATGATTTCACAGCTTAAACCATTTGGCTAATCATGCGAGGATCCGGGCCGCTCATGACCGTGAGCACGGACGATATATCGATTTTTAACTCTGCGCAGAGGTGTACACTTTCACTCCAGATTGTGATTACTCTTTATGCCCGAGGTTGCAAGTCTCTTAGCCCATTACCAAGATAGGCTGGCAGAGGTCACAACAAGGTCCTTCACAGGGTCATAGGCAGTAACAACCCGCTAGCCTTGAGTCCAAGCGTATGGGAGACTTCCCCGTGAGGCCGCCCCCATCACGGATCCACAGCCCCTCTGTAACACCTCTGGTGTTATATTAACTAAAACATGCCATGTCATCATATGCACTGCAAAGCATTCATGTTTAAGTCAACCTTAATGTGCATCCACTAAAATAAGTTTACATTTCATAGGTTGATTTCGTTTCTAGAATGTTTGGTCACATGAAATAATAAAACCCTATTTTTGAATGTCATCGCAAATGCTTAGTTTATACTCTATGTACTTGAGGTGTAAACTATGTTTACACTAGTGTCAAGCATAGTGTATAAGTCTAAGTCCGACCCTAAAAATAATTTCCATATTTGAAATTATATTTGGATTCCCAAGCTTATTTCTAAGTTTGGCTATTCAAGTTTAAATTCAAATTGGAAATGCTATAAAAGGTTTTTCAAAAGTCAACTTGGTCAACCAAGGGTGTCATTGGGTCACCTAAAAATGTCCTTGGATGATGTTTGTGTTCACTAATAACCAACCAATTAAGTTAGAAACCAAATTGAGTTTAAATTCTATTTCAAAAACCCTTTATTTCCAACCCTAGTTTTATCCCCTTTTCTCTAATTCAAATTCTATAAGGAATTTGGAGATACTTTAAAAAGACAGTTTGTAGATCTTGACAAGAGCTACAAAGTTGGTATATAAAGTTTTTCAAGTTTCTAAAAGGAATTTCAAATTAATTTGAAAATACAGTTTCTAGCAATTATTCCCTTTTGATTTTAAAACCATAATTCAAAAATTATGCATAATGTGAGAAAACCTTGTATATGAAAAATGTTTGGTTTGACAAACTTAACATTTCATAGTTTTGAAGATTTTCAAGTTTTATTGAAAAATCAAAAGTAATTTTAAATACTTATTTCTAAGGTTTTATCCCCTTTCCAAATCTGAATTCAAATTTTAAAATCTAGACAGAATTTGAGGATGCCAGTTAAAGGAAAAGTGTAGCTCTTGAAAAGTTATGCAAATGATATTTTTGGATATTTTCAAGTTCTTATATAAATTTTGGAGTAATTTGTATTTTAAACCGAATGACAATTCTGTAAATAGCCCGAACAGTACCTAATCCTATCGGTGAACGTCATGGCCGGCTTCTCATCGCGCGCCGCCGTCCACCGCCGCGCCTTCCCGGCCAACCGAGCGCTCTCAGACGTGAGAGACTTCACCGTCGTCGTGTCACCTGCTCCTTCATCGACTTCATGCTATAAATAGCAGTCGACCGACGCCGTTCTTCTTCTTTCTTCCTCCCGCCGCCGTCGCCGACGACCTCGCTCTGCCGTCGAAATTCGCCGTCGATGCTCCACCTCTGTCCAATTGCCCTCGCTCAAAGCTCCGCCACTTCCTCACGGTCCTTTTGGGGCAGTTCATGCTTGCTCTCATCGCCCGAGCCACCCGCACGCCACCTTCTTCTCCGCGGCCGGTCAGCCGAGTCGCCGCGCCATCGCCGCCGTTTGCCGTCGCCGGAGGTGAAAATATTTTACCTTTGACCTCGTAATCGTGTTCTCCGTGTCATCCTGCATCTGAAGCGCACCTTGGTTTGAGCAGCGCATCGCCGGAGTCTGCCGTGACGCCGTCGTGCCATCGGAGCGCCGCCGCCGCCATCACCGCCGTCGACCGCCGCTCAACCCAACCCCTCTGGACCTCCATTAACGTGCGCATCAGCGCCGTGGTGAGCTCCTGCATCTATCCGTGCCATCAATTTCACTCATCCTGCACCGTAGCCGCCGGCCACCGTAGCTCGCCGCAGGCACAGCCATGCCGCTCCGCCGCGCGCGTTGCCGTCCTGCCCAGAGACCGAGAGCGACTGCATGAAGTTGCCAAACTAGCTTGCCTGAGTGCCCTGCGTCTAACCGTAACCTTGCCGTCGCTGGAAATCGCTCCGGTGAGCGACTCCGCCGCGCCCGAGCTCCGCCGCGCCGCCATCGCCGCCGGCGTGGGTGCCGCCGCCGCTCCTCAGCCCCGTTAGCCACCTCAATCGATGCGCTGTGTCAAGAGGAGCAAGTAGGAGAAAACCCCATCGCCGGAGACCTCACCGACGGCGAGGAATCGGCGGTCAACCGCCGCGCCGCCGTCGGTCAGCGCGGAGTTACTGTGCCGATTTTCTTTTTCCATTTCAGAAAATGATTTAAATGTTGTTTTCTTTGAAAATTCATAGTAATTCATATATAGCTCCAAAAATTCTAAAAATTTTTGTGAATGTTCTTTATGATGTCATCTACCTAGGAAAAATATGAAATGCCAAAATTGAGTATTTTTTTATATGTTAAAATTAGCCCTTTTAATTAAAAAATGGACCTTCAATGATTTTTAATAATTAAAATAATTGGCTTTTAATTTTAAAATTTGTTTTGCCATCCTAAAATAAAATTTTAGGCTTAATTTGACAACTTTAATTTTTATGCCTTTATTTAATGCTTTTAAATAATTAATTAACCCCTCTTAGTTAACTTAATCATTATAGGAGTTGTGTGACTTGGGATTGATTGATGACCTTAGGTAATTAACCCTAATGACCTTTGGCACTTTAATTAATTGTTTGTGCTTATCTTAATCATGTCATTAGGGCTTAATTAACGTTATTTTATGTGTTTAATTAACCTCTTAAATGACATAGTTAACCCTAATGAGTTAATTAAGCGAAGTTTTGTTAGCTTACAACTTTATCGTGAAGAAAAGTTGTACTCGATCCCTTAATCTGATCATGCATCCATCGATCATCATGTTTACTATTCCATCATGTAAAGCATATTAATTATCGAGTAGTTTTCGTTAACGGAGAGTTAACGTTATCACTCAGATCTGAAGGACGAGCAGATTCAAGAATCGAGAGTTGATCCAGATTTCGAGACCGTCTACCCCGAACATCAAGGCAAGCCCCGGATGCATTTAAACCCTATTCTATTTATAAAAGTTTTACCGCTTCAGCTATGATATGTTGCATTAAGTAATAGGAGTTGAGTGAAAACCCACAAATTGCATTACCTGTCTTATTCCTTGTTCCTTGTTACCTGCTCAGAAGATAAGTAGTAATGCTTAGCCCTGCTTATTTATTTAATTGTTCAAAGGCAAAAGAATGAAAAAGATGAGATTGGTTTTTCTGTTGAAATCTTGATGATAGTAATAAATCGAGTCCGGACGGCGAACTTGCACTGGGAATGGAGTCCCTCTGTAGTGTTCTCGTCTGTTGATGCCCTTGGTCCCGTCCGTTGGTGAACTGGTGATATCGAGAATTTAGAAATCCACATGCATGAAGTGGTATACGGATGGTTGGAGCCGTGTATGCCATGGAGTGACCTAGCGTGGGGCCAGAGAATCCCATCTGTCATAGTGTGTTTTACTGTGGGGTTTAAGTTCCCATGTATCTCGGTACGCTGGGCCGCAGAGCTCACGTGTATCATGTGGTGATATACGGCTGAGGTTATTATCCCGGTATATCGGTGCACCTGGGGTGCTTCGGAGTTAAAGTCTCCGGTATGCTCAGTCACCTAGGTCCCAGCTGGGTATGAAAATGGATTCGAATCGCCGTTGCTTCTCGAAGAAGAAGACTCGATCGGTGTTCATCATCGTAGTAACAACTTGAACAAAAATTAAGGTTCAATAATGAAGTTGGTTGGTAATGGGAGATAGTCCCAGCAACTTCTCTTTCTGTAAAGCTTTTCTGCAAAATTTCTTATCTCTTACAAGCCTTACCTTGTCCCTCTAGCTTGCATCTCTTGAGTCTCTACCCTTCTCTTTCGTCGGGTCAGTCTTGTTGAGTACTATTGTACTCAGGGTTTGTTGAACCCCTGTTGCAGGTGAGTTTCATGGACAGGAGTGTTATGCATCCTGCTGCATGACAGTCGTCGAGGAAAGCGACGACGAATAAAGATGTTCAGCTCTTGGGCAGAGCTTTTGTGTAATATTGTAATCTACTGCTACTCCACTACTGTTATGGTTTGTATAAATTAAACCTATTATTGTAAATATTCGAAACTTAGAGTTTTGTAAACTTATGTTATTGTAAGTCTTCCGCTGTTTTACTCCGTTGTATTTTATTTATATCAAACTGTTGTAATACTACAATATCTCTCTACAATGATTAATCCTGCTCGGAGAATCATGGATGATTCGGGATTTACCCGACAGACTTTTTAAGTCGTATGGAACGCAGTCATGGTTACTTGGAGTCTGTTTAGACAATAATCATGCATGTGGGCCATATGATTTAGGAGGTTCTGCCACACCCTCCCATACTAAATACTTGTAAACAAGTCCCAGCAACCATAGCCATGGCCACTCGTCGGTAAGCTGTCTCCTGCCCATGATGGTCCCGCTAATAAACCAAGCCAGAGCCCATTAGCCTGGAGCTGTACGGAAGTCCCAGGTTGCCGCTCCACGAAAGGTCCACAAGGGGGAGGAGATACGGATGCCCCCGTCGCTACGAGCCCACTGACATCCGTTCCCCCTTCTTTCACCGCCAACCAACGATGCGGACATTACATCGACTTCTCCAACGGCCAAAGCCAAGAGCCCACGGCTCCAACATATTTTAAGAAGCAAGTTTTATTTTTATTAAACGATGAAAGGTGAGATAGAGCACTAGCAACCTAAAACCTAACAACTAATATCCCCATAGGATATCTTTGGGTAAAGTGGCTAGTAAGTCCTATGGTTTGCCGATTTAAGACACATGCAGTGAATTTACTTAAATATGAATAGGCGCAATATGTTCAAAAGAATGCTTGCACTTGTCTTAAATCCAAAGTCTAGCTGCTCTTCTGGCCTCCAGCTTCAGCTGCACTTGTCGGTCCTCTGCTTAGTCTTCGGCGTTAACAAACCGCTCTTCGTCTAGCCGCAGCAACCAAACAACACAAACAAACACACAAAAAGACAAGACTAAGAACAATACACCAATCAAAAGGGGAACTAAAAATAGAACGGTTTAAATGGCCAAACTCGATGCTATGATCGTAAGAGTGCGAGAACGACAAGCGATGGATCTATCGTTAAAGAAAACACGGCTATCGAGGTACTTGCAACAAGCACAGATACAAACTTTAAGGTTGATACATTTACTAAAGCAAGATGCAGAACATATAAGAAAGACATAAAGTCAAATCAGTTGGATGATGTTGAAATGTAAAGCAGGGTTAAACATTAGTAATACTCTATTTATAAGCAATTATATTATCTAAGCCAATTAAACATTCATAATTTATAAAGCTTAGAACATGCGAGAGCATTAAAGAAAACATCATATGCTTAAAGATTAATTTAAGCAGAACATAAATGACAAGACATATTGATATTAAACATAGAGCATTTATGATTCAAGGTTGAACTAAGCATGCCATTAACGAAAAGACATTATTGCTGATATAAAACATATTAGCATTAAAAACCGATGTGAAAGTAAACTAAGTCAAACACTAACATGATCCAACTTATAAGCATGTGACAACTACTATAAGAAACATAACAAGTTTCATTGTAAAACTACAAAGCATAATTAATAAAGAAGCATGTAAATTGGTATTAGTCATATTGACAGGCATGTACAAACACTCAAGGTATAAACCTAAAAGTACTTTTACACAAGAGAGCATAAATTAATTAAACAAGATTACTTACATAGACACATGATGTGACAAACATTATTCATAACAAGCAACATACGTCGACACGTTCGCAAAGCAACGAGAACGGAAAATGTAACCCTAGGTTACTTTTAATTAGAAGACTATTAAATAGTTATCAATCAAAGGTATTTAAATAAATAAATTCATAAATTAGATACATGATAAATTTTACTACTCCTGCGTAGATCGCGACGACACGAAACTAACGCAACTGGAATCACTCAAATCGGAGTTAAAACGGTGAAACGGCGGGGATTAAACGATCGATGGCATAACTGTAAATAAATCGCTTGGTGGCAAAGTCGTAAATACCTCATATTCTACCTTTGTCCATCTTCCTCTCCAGGTCATGGCCATGGCAGCCATGCTGCTGCTCGCGCCGGGTGAAGGGGCCTCGGCCCTGGCCTGCTGGGGCCAGGGACGGCCCGCTGCGGCCTGCTACGGCCGGATGCGGTGGCCAGATGCGGCCTGTAACGACCGGTGGCGGCCAGATGAGGCCTGCTATGGCCGGCGGCGGCCAGCGGCGGCGCGTGGGAGAGGGAGGACCACGGCCCTCGGTCGGGACTTGGTCGGCCGGCGGCGGCTGGCTGTGGCCGGCTGCGGCTGGCTGTGGCCGGCTGCGCACGGCTAGGTTTTGCCAAGGGGCATCGGCGCACGGGCTAGCCCTATTTATAGCTGGTGGGGAAATGGTTGGGCTGAAGCCGCTGGTCTTGGCCCATTGGGCCGCCTGCTGCTGCTGGTGGCCGGATTTGGCCATTGCTGGCCGGCTGCTTCTAGCTGTGGCTGGCCAGAGATGATCGCGGCCGGCTGGAGCTGGCCATAGTTGGCCAGTGGACTCTAGGAAAGGCTCCAGTGCCGGGGAAGGCTATGGCTGGCTTGTGGCCACTGTGGCCAAGCTATTGCTAGCTGTGGCCGGCCGAAGTTGGCCGCGGCCGGCTTAGAGTGGCCACAGGTGGCTATTTCTGGTCAAAGTTGGCCAGATGAAGCTAGGTGAGGCCAGGAGTGGCCCAAGCTAGGTAGAAGCTGGCCAAAGCAAGCTAGGATGTCTTGAGAATGGCAAAGGGTTGCTAGACCGGACTGCTACCGGCCTTACTATACTGCTGATGGCCAAGTTTGGCCACTGGTGGCCGGCTGCGGCTACAGCTAGCCTGGCCTGGGTGGCCATAGCCGGCTAGGGCTGGCCGAGACTGGCCAGAACTGGCCAGTTAAGGCTAGGAGAGGCCAGATCAAGTTAGGTCGGGCCAGGATAGGCTAGGGTAAGCCTGGGATGACTGGAGCTTGATAGGAGATGATGTCTAGCTAGAGCGGTGGCCAACACTACAGAGAAAAAAGAAACCTCTCTCTCTCTCTTTAAGCAAGAGAAAGGATTTTTCTAAAAACGTTTTCCCAAAACCTTCTCAAGGCAAACTTGGGTTTCCGAAGCTTTATTTTCAAATTCGAAGAAAACCTAGACGTGACTTGCTCGAGGTTTAGAAAATTCTTTTTCACACCAGCAAAACCAAGTAAAGCACCAAGCACAAACCCATTCTATTATTTTCTAAAAAAATATAGAAAAGCATATTTTATTTAGCGCTTTCTAATAATAACCCAAAATATAAATTTTTGGGGTTTTATAGAACTGTAAGGCTGCGGCCATCTCCTATACCGGGGGTATAGGCTCATTTTGATGATACCTGCACTGTAAACCTGACATGGTCTTTTGGTGTTAATCGAAAGGCTGGGGCTTGGCCCTTTTACTCTAAAAAAAAAACAAAGATCTCCTTGTGCCTTCCTTTTCCTTGTTCAGATAAACGTCGCCTGCGTGCTGCTTGGCCGAGAACAATCCAAACAAACTAACGCGTGTACTGTACACGGGGGAATCTGATTCCGAGGTTGGAGAGGCCAAATCAACTTCTATTTAAGTATAACTCACATTGATTACAAAGTCTGGTGGCAAAATAGCCTGCACAGCAGTATTGAGTATTGACTATACAGGCTAAAGTCTCACCAAGTCCCAAAAATGGTGATTGAATCTTCGATTCTACAAAAAAAAAAATGCAGAACAATCTCAAATCCTATCATCCAATCACCTACTGTATCTTTCTTTGAAGCCTATGTGTATGTATCACTGTCACCTCCCCTTTTGATCTGTTCTGTTCCCTCCTTATTACAAAGCGAAAAAAAAAGAGAAAATGAGCTGTTTTTCCTCACTTCCCTCCCGTCGGAGTTCATTTGAATGAAGACGAATCCAGGGCCACCGCCGGCGCTGTTTTGGCGGTAGAGGAGGTTGTGTTGTGGGCGATGTTGTCGCGCGCGGCGACGGCCGCCGTGGAGCGCACTGGGTTCTTGGCGACCATGTCGTCGTCAAAGAGCTGGAACGCGATCTCGGGGTCGACGGCGTCGCCGGCGCGCTCGCAGATGTTGTGGAGGACGCAGCAGGCGCCTATCACGACGGGGAGGTCCAGCAGCTTCACCTCGGTGCGCGTCTGGAGGCATCCCCAGCGGGACTTGAGGCGCTGGAAGGCGCCCCTGGCGACGGCGCGCACGCCGTCCACCCGCTCGTTGAACAAGTGCCGCTCCCACGTCATGTTTTGGTGCGTGTAGGGCACTAGCAGCCAGTCCATGAGCGGGTACCCGGCGCCGCCCACCACCCACTGGCCCTGCAGCCGTCCCGCGGCGCCGCGCCGGGCGTAGAGCTCGGAGCGGCCGAGCACGTCGGCGTCGGACATAGAGCCCGGCCAGCCGATGCAGAGGTCCGTGAAGGCTCCGCCCGCGTCCACCACGCCCTGCACCTGATGGAGTAGGAGGTCTTGTGGTTCCGCTCCGTGTGGCGGCGGTTGTAGTAGGCGGCGACGTTGGCCTTTGGCGCGATGATGGGGACGTGGGTGGTGTACATGGCGCCCACGATGCCCGGGATCCCCGACGCAGCTTCGAACGCCGCCGACACCCTCGCGGTGGCGTCGGGGGACTCGGGCCACTGCACGGTCTTGCGCATGAGCACGGCCTTGATGGCGGCGCAGACCTCGAGCACGAGCTTGTGGCAGGTGGAGATGCCGAGGCCGAAGCGCTTGGAGACGAGGCGGAGCGGCTCACCCGTTGCGAGGCGCCAGATGCAGACGGCCACGCGCTGGCGGACGGGGATGGCGGCGCGCAGTATCGTGTCCTCCTTGGCCACGGCGGCGCCCAGCTCGTCGCAGACGGCGTCGAAGGTGGCACGGGACATGCGGAAGGCGCGGCGGAACTCGTCCTCGGGGCACGCCGGGCTGCTCATCCGGTCCCACCACTCGCGGTCCCGCTGCGGGCGGCGGCGGCGGACGTTTGCTCGTAGTCGCCGTCGCCGTCATTGCTGTTCTCCCGGGAGCTGGTGGTCGGGGAGCGCTGCCTCTTGACCCCGGGCGCCTCGCCTTCCAGGAGCTGGTAGTAGTCGGCGCTCCTCTTCCTGCTGGGGTCCGCCATGGAACGCCGGCAGCGCCGCCTGCTCCTCGCCGCACAGGTGCGCGAACCACGACGTGACTACGTGAGGTCGTCTCCGGCGGGCAGGTCAAACAAGGAGCCGAACTACGCCTCGGTGTACGAGGTGCTCATCTAGGTGAAGGTGATGCCGGGTGTGGAGGCTGTAGCGAAGGACTGATCATGTTCTCTTTTAGAAGTAGAAGCTCTCTGGGTTCCGGATGATGATCTGATCTGGTTGGCGAATGGTGATGATCGAGCTCGCTGTGCTGTGCTGTCGAGTGTCGAGGAGTGATCTAGAGAGAGATGTCGAGGTTGGGAGGGGAGCGAACGGGTGGAGTGAATATATAGGTACCGGGGCGGCGGAGCACGCGTTATCCCCCGGTGGCAGCTCTCTGGCGGGAACGGAGAAAGCGACGATTGGGTTACGCCGTTTCGCGGTCAATACTCCCATTGGGCGGGAAAGTCACAAAAAGAGAAGAAGAAAGAACTCCCATTGGACTGGCCGGCGCTGGGTTTGTGGGGCCGGGTGGTTTGGGGGCAGACAGGTGGGACCGGCCGTGGCGTGGGAGGGCTGCGGCTTGCGTGTCTCCCGTGCGTGTCTCCATCCGTGTCTCCGTGTGAATGAACGGCATCGGTTCGTCCTCTGCTTCAAAGGTGGGGCGGGCCTCTTACGTTTTCCGTCCGCACCGCATGCCTTAAGATAACGGAGCCGCCGTCAGCCCCTAATCAAACGCATAGTTGGACGGTGAACGACGAGCTCGCCCTTGCCGGCAGTGGCGGCGGCCATGGTGTGGGGCACATGCAGGACAGGAGACGGAAGCCTCGAAGGCGGCGACGGCTCATTCGTCGTTGTCGCCGCTGATGAAGAGGTCTCAAACAACGGATCATGGTGACCTCCAGGTGGATCCTCCTGATGGCGTGCGCGCGGCGGTGCGGGTGCCGGCAACCTGTAGCAAGGCCGCACCATCTGTCCATGTCCCGTGCGGCCGTGAGCGACGACGAGCATCAGAGCATGGCCGCGATTGAGCAACATTAGTGATGCCGGCTCGATAGATCGATCTGAAAAAGAGAATAAATCTGCTACCTCTAACCGCCATCTCTCCGGCCTCGTGCATCTCCGGCCGTCCGGCCCCGGCTCCGGCTCCGAGCAGAGAGGCCAAGAGAGACGGAAGCGGAGGGAGACGGCGGGACACAGACGAATGGCTCAGTTCTCTCGTCCGCACGACGTGAGGCCCATCTGGAGAGAAAACCAATAGGAAGAGAACACGTATCTGGAGACACGAAAGGGGATACGCAACGGAAACACAGAAGCTTCAGCCGCGTGGGAGAGGCATCTGCGTGGCGCCGTTTCGCACTTTCGCTTGGCTCACCCGGCACTGTGCCGTGCTCTACTCGTACTCTGCTCTTTTTTTTCAGTGCTCTGCTGTCTGCTCTGTCTGCGGGCCGCGGCTGCCGGCTTTTCCAGGTCAGAATTGGTATTCTGCATAGTGCCATATTAGATTAGCGTACTGTAGTATTTTGTTTGTATTTAATAAAAATTATTTAAACTTTAACTAATTAGGCTTAAAATATTCGTCTCATAAAGTACAACAAAACTGTATAATTAGTTTTTGGTTTTATCTACATTTAGTACTCCATACATGTACCGGTATTTTGATATGACGAGAAATAGAAATTCTACATAGTGATTTTGATGGCAAAATCTAGCATGCCCTAGTAGAAAGGACGCGCACCTGCGCGCCGAATTAGATCATATATATCAAAAAAGAACTATAGAAAAAATAAGTATACATGATAAATTAATATAGGATCATAAGGCACCCTGCGTGCCAAGTTGAAATAAATGTTGGTTATCATAATAAGTAAGAAAAAGGCTAAACATAGATGATAAGAATGTTGGTTATTCGTTAACAGAAATCCGTATCTACACTGTAGAAGGAATGTGCATCATCTATCTTGTTGATGTGTTTTCTGTGAAAGAAACCATGGCTAAACATATAAAGCACTAACGACTGAGGCTCAAGCATTCTACCTCTATGTTTAAAAGTTCAAAAAAGAGGCTTATTCTTGCATTCATTTGGTCAAGCACTTATGTATACCTGTAAACCTGGAACAGGAACAAAAACCATAGCCAGATTTACACTTAAATCATTGCGGATTGTTCTTAGCAAGCTTCTTAAAAGGATGTTTTTGACAAAGAATCAAACAACATTCAAGGGATGGCCCATAGAGCAAATACCTTCTAGATCAAAAAATTATCTCTATCACCAAATTGATTCGCTGCTTCTCCTACTTCATGTCCCTCCACCATATGAAACTGTTGTTCATATGTTACTGTCCTGAGGGGAAAAACAGGGACAAATGGGTCAGGAGAACCAAATATGGAGAAGAAGCTTACATTGGCTAACATTTCCTTGGGTCACACAAAGGAACTTACCTTTGTTAATGCTGCCTTGGCTCATATAGATAAGCTTACCAATAACGAACACACCTTCGTACAAACAAGAAACTATCAACGTCTTTGTGGAAAAATGAAACTTACAGCGAGGGTGTTACAAAGACTTAAAACAGAGATAATGCTTCAACTGGAGCATAGTAAAATTGTTTTTTATGCTTGCAAATTCCAATTCCATTACTGTATCCTGCATGTATAACAAACAAAAGAACCCAAAAAAATGGATCAAGCAAATTTAAACAGAAAAAAGGAAAATGTAGTAGAAAGGGCATAATATGTACTAACTTCCATTTGTACTGACCAGCTGGGGCAACGTAGTTTGAGCTTAAATGTATTATTTGGACCAGAAAGAGAGGACGAAAACATATAAAGAAACTAACAAAGAGGCCATTACAACCACCCAGCTATTAATCTGTGGAGTAGAATGCATTATTGGCAGTGGGGTGTGCTCAGTAAAAGGAAATTGCTGTCATTTGATAATGATCCACAATTCATAGCATTATGTTTCTTTAGTAGCGTTCAGCTAAATGGACAGAGGTATGTATAAAATTAGAACATGAGGACAGCCCAGCAAAGATAGGTATAAAGTTTACCAATCAAGATGGTTTTTAGAATGATTAGAGAGGTAACAACAGTTGATCAATTTTTTTTTAGCAGTGGTTAGGAACTCTACTGTGATGCTTCTTTAGAGGTAGAAGATAATACAATGGAGGGGGAACATAATGTCATGCTGCACAAACATAAATAACTCAGGATGACATTATTTCTTTTATGGCTGAAAATATTTTTTAAAATCAAATAGCTGCATAAACAGGGATGCATGAAAATAATTCAGCATGACATAATATTTTTTTTAGGACATAAATATTTATGTATGAAGATGTGTATTGACGCATAAAACACTATGTAGTCGTCGACTGCATCCCTGTTTCTGCCTGTGCAGCTATCGATTCAATAAACAACAAAAAAATTTTGGGTTCAAGATATGGGTATTTAAGAAAGCTTCAATTACCCTATAAAAAAGAAGAAGAAAGTTTGAGTTACTGTTAGAACACATAAAGTGCTATTTAAACCAACATTTGAGTCCTCAAGAAAAATCTAAGTTTGGAGATATAACCAGAGAATAGTAAACCATGTATGCAGTCCATAACATAACATTTTGGTTCCCTCAAATATAACTGGATTTGAATATATGTGATTTTGCGCCTATTGAAACACTTATATTTTTTTTTTTGGATCAAAGACAGATGTTGCCATGCATCTCATTTCACTTACAGATAAAATTAAGGAGGTGGTATGTATGTAGCTGGTAGCTTGTCCCACATGACTTGCAGATCCGGCCGCAACAACCACTACACCATCACAGCCACACTTAGGTTGCTGCGTACAACAAACCTGCACTTAGTGGACAGTGAAAAGGTGTCAACTTCCATAAACCCCATAGGGCTATATTTTGTACATCAATGAAGAGGAAAAATAAACTGTATGTAAGCAGGCGACAATATCTTTTATGGTGCTGAACTTTATTGTTGATCCCATATGATTTTCTTATCAATCTGCTAGGGGAAAAGGATATATAGAAAAAGGGAAAAAATGAACCAGTCAGGCATTTGTGCTTGCAAGAGCATTATGACTAAATAGATAAATTGTTCTAAAAAAGACACTAAATAGATAAATAGGCACGACTTAGCCATATGGAAACGAAAATAAACATAGAAACAATGAGCGAACAACACAAATCATATATGTTAAAGTATTCCTGTAAGCTGAAGATACAAATCAAAGGTGACAGGTGAGAAGCAAAGAAAAGAGCACAGGAACAACATAACATCAAGAAACCAGGATACATTAGAATGGGTTACAAATATCATCACCCCAAGATATTATGATAAGGAGAAGAACCTCCAGTCATAACACATCATATATGTTAAAGTATTACTTTAAAGGTAGAACACTAAATTTGACCCAAAAAAAGGAAAGTAAATTTCACATAATATAGATTGGTAATAGGTATGGGTGGTTTACCATCAATTTTATGCTTTCACTTTCTTCTCTGCTTGGTTTCCTAGCAAACACATTAGTGATGTCTTTCAGATTTAAGAAATGAAACCCATGGCCATTTGGTCGATTTTATGTAAGCCTGAGATTACCAGGTAAGCAAAAAAAAAATGGATAAGAAGCTGCATTGTCATATAAAATGGTAGGACCATATTTTCATGCATCGAAATCATTTACTTGCAGATATTTCAGATATGTAGTACGCCATTCGCATTTGATCCTCAAATATTTTACTATGGTGCTGGCGCATTTGAAAAAATGTTTTTTTTGTCTATATGTAGTATGAAGTGTATGGCACTATGCGGATGGTAGGTTTAATTTCTTGCAAAAATGTCTCACCTACAAAGCCTTTGTTTACATTAGAGATGCAGACTTCATATCCGCAGTCCCCATTCTGAAAAATACACTCACCAAGAAAATTCTATGTACATATTCACCTGTTGCACAAAATCTATAACTAAGGTCCAAGACGTTCAAACCTGGGGAAGGTAGATGGACTTGACCCCAAAATTGACAACCATCCCCATCAATAACCTAAGGAGGAGGAAGAAAAGAGGAGGATGTGGGAACTCACCTGGTCTACCACTGCACAACCCTAGGCAGTATGGGGAAGGCCACAGAGGAGTAGCCCGGGCCACGGTGCGTGGGGAGGCAGCGTCCACCGGGGGCGGCCGCTAGCGCTGTGCCGTGGCTGGGGACGATGACCGCCGCTGCCGCCGCAGGGCCCGTTTCCGGCGCCCGCGCCGCTGCCGCCGCCGTTGCATCGCCCGCGTAAGCAGGGAGAGAGGGAGAGGAGAGGGGGGAAGCAGAGAGCGGAGGCGGAGGTGGAGCCGCCGGCGCGGCCGGTGGCCTCCAGCGGCGCCGCGGCATCAGGGAGACGGAGGTGGAGGCGACGTGGAGAGACGAGAGGACGAGAGAAGTTTCTGGATTTTTTTTTTTTGGCAATGTGAGGGGGCAGCCTGTTATATTTGGATGTGGCTTGCTGAAGTGGACCAATGAAACATGACGAAGATGACATGGCGCCTAGGTGGACGAACAGGAAAATTTTGGATGACGTGTATAGGCTGCCTGCCCAGGAAGGTGCTGCCGAATACAATTTACTATTACTAGTAGAAAGGGCGCGCACTTGCGCGCCGCCGGATCATATATCAGGAAAACGGGATAGAAACTGCGCGCCATTACGCTCGCACAGGGGATAAAGACGTAATCGGAAGTGGATACAAAGTATATAGATATATGGTCAAGAAGTGTATATTACATATTGTGTAAGCTGAAACAAATCAAGGATGATGCATAGGTATATAATACATTTCGTCCCCACTTTGTAATATTTTAATCGAAAGATAATTGTTGTCACAGGCATAGGATCTAATTAAGAGTACCACTACAATGTTACTAAGAGTACCATTACAAAGACATGACAGGAAAATACAATAGCCTCTTGCCTAGAGAGTCGAATATGACCTGTATCCTGCAGCGACATCCATAATTTAATTACCAATGAGGAAAACTATCTAATGTATCAAAATCTTAAAAAAGCAAGGTAAAGTGCAGCATTTGAAGCTAAGATAAAGTAAGCTTAGTATTTTCACTATAGTATTTGTGAGATACGACAGTAGCTGATTTCTAAGACCGCATACCATAGGTATTTATTTGATTTGGTAAAAACATCATGCAAGTTATATACCAAGAAAATTTCAAACTTGAACAGAGTAGCCAAATCTTTAGCATGTACATTGTTAGATTTGAGATATGGTTTGATAACAAACCTACCTCTCTAAAATACAATAGTGAAGTTTAAGTTCTTTAGGTCATTACAGTAAGCATCCATGGTAAACATGAGGTATCTATCACATTGTCCATGATCTTTCTTCCTTTAATAGGACATCCAATCTCGTAGGTAATCCAAATAGGAAATCAAAAAATACAGTATGAACTTCTCAGTCTAGATAGTTATGAAAACAATATGAGTTGAGACTGATCATGTTGTAAGCACCCTCCCAAAAACATTTTGTGATATAATGTTAGGAGTATTATTCTGAACTAAAATCGCTTGTGTGCAACAAAAAAATTAATGGCCTATCAACACACAATGTTGTTTTGGAAGAAGTGCTGCCAGGTATGAACAGTTTTGTCTGACTTCATACACTAAACAGATAGTAGAAACTGAATATTTATAGCAATAGCAAAAAGGTTTAATTTCCAAATTGTCCGAAGTATCCAGCATGAGCACCAACCAGTTATAGATGATCTCAGATTTTTTCGGTATTCAAAGTTGGATATGCTGTGCAACGACTCACCAGTGATATGACTGTGTTAGCAAGGGCAATGAATCGATTTTAGTTCATAGGTAGGCCACTTTCAGGAAAACTAACCTGGAACAAATCATCAGTGAAGGAGAACAAATCACCAGTGATAGATATTGGACCATGATATATGTTGCAACTATGAAGTAAAAAATATAGGAGTCACATACGTTTTGCAACTATGAATACTGAAGTGACAAAAAAGCAAAAGAATTTTTCTATGTGGACATATAGAGCTTTTGCTATGGGTTTGGTTGTGCAATTTCAAATAGCTAAAAGTTACAATTATAAATGGTAATCTGGCTAGTGAATTTAGATGTTTGTAGTGGAAAATAGTAGTGGCGTGGTAATTCTTTTCCTAAGATAAATTTATAACTATCCTATTACTAACCTGGAGCAGAAAAATCATGGTAAGGAAAGTTTCTCTTCGAAAGACTTTTTATAAAAAAAACATGAGATAATTATAAGTGAATTTAATTAACAAAACCACAAAGAAATAATTTAGGAATCTGTAATGGATTTTACTAAGCGCTAACGGCTCATGGACATAATCAAATCACTAAATCTCATTGATCCCTGGTATTCTACTTCAACAAAACTAAACTCATTTAAGATCTGAGACCATTGTTTTGTAAATGAATCAAGCTTTGACATTATTGTATACAAAAGAATTGCACTATAGAAATAGAGCACCATTATTTTGAGGTAGCATCATACCTTGTATGCAGAAGGGGTCAGTACAAGGATGTGCAAATACTTCACAAGCAAGGAGAGGAGTCAAAGAATTGAAAAAAATGATATGTCAAAAATTTGCTGAACCCCTCTGCTTTCTTCAGGATTTCAGAGGTCGAACCTGAATTTGGACAATGCAATTGGACAATGTACAGTTAACGTCTGTGCATATAGCATGACTAACAATATGGGTATTTTAGCAAAGGTTAACCAATAGACGTGTCTATCAGCATGACTAAAAGCACAAGCGACATGTCTATCAGCATGACTAAAAGCACAAGCGGTATCATCCTAATAAGTGGACCTAATACCATCGAGGTAGAATAGAGATTTGAAGAGTGGTAAGCCCAAGATGTGATGATAAATGTTAGGCACCGACAAATGTGGCGTGACTGTAATCAAATTAGTTGTGATGGTAAATCAAATCATCAAAGAGCTAGTATGTACTAAAAAAGTGAAGTATTTTTTTTAAACTAAAAGTGAAGTATTGATATTATGGACAGTCCCAAACTCATAACTGAACCCTAATCTTAGTTAACAGTTCTAGTAGCTATGTATTTTATTAGTGGGCAGTGGTATTGTAACTAAAAAAGATACTACAAAAATAGGCATAATATTTTCAGTTGCTACTACTATTAATAGTCTTGGTATGGGCACTGTGGCAGCTAAATTCATGAAAAAAGGACATCTCTGTAACCAATCCACAGGGTTTGATTTTTCTTTAGATCTTGGCAGACAAAACTGTTTTGTGATACTCTATATTCATCTACAGTTGCAGTGGTGGCCATATAATCTGAGGATTCAAAAGGAAGGCCCCAAGCGCTAGGGGTAATGTAGGGGTCACCTCTGATCCGGCAAAAGCAATGGTTGTGCACAAATCACCTCTGATCCAGCAAAAGCATTCCAATTAAGAATGCAGATATGGTCCACCGAAAATAATATACACTGAATACAACCACCAAGTTGGATGAATCAAATAGGTATGTGAGAACAAAGAGGTCATCTAGATTTAAGCATCAGGTACCTATGCAGCTAAAATGTCCATGGATTGAAAACAACATGCACATCAGGAAATACCTTGTTGTGGTCCCCCTAATAAAAAACCAAAGGAAGGGATAGATCAATTAACTAATCTGAACACAATAATAGAAATCATGCAGTGTAGCTACAAAGTATATTCCTTGTATGTTATTGCGACTATACCTTATATGGAAACACGTATTTGAGTGAAAGGCAGTTAGCAATAGAGGAGATACCCTCTGCAACTGATTGTTGGTGTCTCATTCCTTCAACTTGAGCTCCACCTCCTTGATGTAAGAAAAGGGCAAATTTCATGGTCCAAGAGAACGTACAAAAGAAAGTATAAAATAAATTTGTATTATTTGTCTTTGGAAATAAAAGGCAAGGATTGGTTGCAAATTCGATGATACATTAGACTTGAAGATACACATAATTCAAGAAGTCACCTTAGGTTGTCGCTCGTTCAGCCTGAGCTCCACCCAGCAAAACAAATAATATATTGAGAAGACTTGGCGTAACAAATAATAATATTGAAAGAAAACGACAACTTCTTTGTACAACTCACATTTATTTCCGCAATGGATCGGTCATGTTCTTACTCGTTCAACCTGACATCCACCACTTTGGTCTGAGAGAAGGAAAGAAAAGATAAGGCTGAACATACTGTTAGGTGTCATTGATAACTTATAAATTATCGTTTGCCTGAGAAATGCATTTTGTAGGCAAATTAATAATGGAGACTATGAACATAAAAGATTAGCTGCTATGTTCACCAACTTTTGATAAGGATCAAAGAAGAATGCATCACCAATTTTTTTGCTCCGTGGAGCAGCTGTGTTATTGCTTCTAGATCTTTCCACAACCACAATGCCATTACCTCAGCACACAATCAAGAACCCATTACTAATGAGTAGATGAATGAAATCCTTGAAACATGGATTAAACAACAGATATTATTGCACCGCAACGGCAAACCAGGTAGGGACCTAAAAAGGAAGATATATATCTTAAGCGGACCCCCTTTCATCCTTCAAACATTACGTAGCAATTAATGCATCCATTTATATTGGTCTAACATAGACATAAGTATTTGTGCGAGCAGGCATATCCAATAATGCAATTCTTAAAAACAGATATGAAGTAATTAACCATGCAAACACCAAAAAATGGGTTAAATATAATAGTGAGGTCGTCATAAATCAAGCAAACAATATTTAGTTTTGAAGTCTATATCCATGTCGCTGTTTTTACTACATCTAGATGGATGGTTTTCTTAGCATTCTCCAAATTGGTAGAACCTTCTGTACAGAAGGATCTTTCACTCACCTAGACACAGAAACCTTGTTTTCATTGCTCTGAAGGATGATGCGCTTGAGAACACGTCCTTAACAATGTGGCAGTTAACTGAGGCACCATTCCACCTGTCCTCTGCAGGGTCTAGTCCAATCAGCAGTGGCAATGCAACTCCAAACTTACTGGACAGCTGTATTGAAAATTGCCCTCAAATGAGAAAAGGATCCTTACCAAAAAAACAAAAAATTGGTTATTTTTTTGTAGTTGAACAGCCAAATGTAATATGTACCGCAACAAATGAGGATGCGTCGGCCACCACTGTTGTCGCCGGAGAGGACGTCTATGCGGGAGCACGGCACCAGCGCGAGGCGTGCGATCAGCGCCGCAACTAGGGTTTTCTGTAGCACCAAGGAGTAAAGGGAGGGGATAGCGCAGGGAGCAGCGAAGGTGGCGGCCACAGGCAGGGGTTGGTGGTGCCGAACGATGGCCGGAGACGAGCATCGCCAGAGGAGCGGATGCACGGCACCGCGGCGCATCCCGGGAGTGCCTCACGCCATGAGGTTGTGGCGCTGGGCCCCCCGGTACGCCGCGATGCCAGGGGAGATGAGGATGACGAGGACCACGAGGACCAGCAGGAGGAGAGGGCCGCCGTCGCCCTTGTCGGTGTCGGGGTGAGGCGCCGCGACGCTTCGAGAGAAAACAGAGCGAGCGAGAGTATATTTTTTGTTTTTTTTTTGCAGAGGTGTGGGGGGTGGCTTATATTTGGAGCTGGACTCGCTGACGTAGACCAATCAGAGAAGACGAAGGTGACGTCATTGAGATGGACCAATCAATGAATTTTAGGCGACGTGGACCAATCCATATTGCAGGGAGTTGCTCATGAATAGAGGTTATATAATAATGCTGCGTTGTCCGCAGTTGGTTTGACTGGTATTCGCCGGAACATAATTGAAATGGATTGACCGATGGCTCTATGGGCTCTAGTACGCTCTATACATCGCGTTACTGTGTATTATTTAGTGCATTTGCGCTGACATGTGCTTGGTAAACATAGGTTGTTTGGTATATATAATTATAAGGCTACGGAGTATGAGGTGAAGGTGAAGTATTATAGTGGAAAACCTTCTATACCATATACACTACCAGTCTCATTATATAAGGTTCCTTAGAATTAAATATGGAGCAAACATAATGGCACATGAGTAATTCACTCTTGGTGCCTTGGTGGTATCTTTTTAAATTGTTTTACTCATTGCTGTAAAAATATTGTAACTATTTCTAAGTTTAGAACAATTACATGAAGAGGAATAAAATTTATGATTATTGGTGCATAGGTCACTCTAGCATGCGTGGTGTTATGTTGCCTAGGCCATCACAAATGATTATACTATATATACAAGTATAGATACAACATAGGTATAGGAACATATAAAACTTGGGTGCAAGCTTGAGTGCTGAAGCACCTCCCCCCATTTAAGGTTGAAAGCGATGGAATAAATAGCGTCTCGTTCAGCTTTGTTTTCTACACTAATCTCACATGTTTTTGTATTTTCGAAACATATGGAAATAGGACCGAAAGTGAAAAGACGTGTTTCTTGTCTTCCTTTTTTTATGATGGGTAGACCAGCTTTAAAAATCTCAGGATAAGTTTGAGTGGTTGTTATTTTATTTATGTAAGAATTCATGGAAATTTTTCTACAATGATAAAATATTCGTTATTTTATGGTAATTCTTTCATGGAAAATCTCATGCTGAAGTAACGCCATTCAACTTTATTTATGCATCTCTTGTGAGACTCCCAATTATCATTCTCTTTATTTCTTGTATATGAAAGAAATCATGGAAAATTACCATATATTACATTTAAAGAGCCATGTAGCCTCTCCACAAGTGAAGAGCGAGAATGGTGGTTCTGAAGAGCGGCAAAGATAAAGAGTGTCTAGAGTTGGAGCATATTTATTTAATTTATTTTTCTAAATTTTGTGATAAAAGACTATATAGAAAATCTCTTGGAGATGCTTTTAACGTATACAGTGCATATGAAACCAGACAGCTGATGTGGTAAATTACAGCATATCGTTTATTTTATGACCGGGCATTCTCTCATCAGCAAAATGAAACCCAAACCCCACGACATATCATTTTTTTGAAATTCGATGTACGTTCCGCTTTTCATCGGTTAAATTTTCAGCGTTTTATTCTCTCGCGGGTTCAATTTGATTCTACCTGATTCTCTCTCTCTCTCCTCTGGTTACCGTAAGAGATGATGGATGACTACCTCGTAGCAGATTGGCATCTGTGTAGTGAAATGTGTGTGGATACTGATTTACCGAATACCACTACAGTACAATACTCGGGTTTGTGCATACATAACGTAACCTTTTATGAGAAAAATACAATTAACATCTATAAAATGCACATAGGTTGGGCTCAGGCGCGGTGTGGGATGACGATGATGCGGAAACGGCAAGTATGTCAGACAGATTGTCAGCTAGACAACGAGCAAGGGCCCAGCTGGTGAGGATGACAGCTGATTAGCTGGGATTGGGACAGGCCCACCGTACCCCACAGACCCACAGCCATCTTGTGGTTGTTGACGCGCGCGACCCCTTGGATCAGAGAGAATCCGGAAGAGCCCGGTCATTAGCTCCAGATAATCCACAGCTTTCCACGCTTTAACTACAACCGTTTACCAACGTGCTCGCTTCGCTAATCCCCAACCCGTGTGACCAAGCAAAAAACCCGAGGGCGAGGGGGTTTATTCGCCAGCTCCAGAGCATATGAAAATGCCCAGCCCAGCAGCATCTGCGTTATTCCTCGTGCTCGCGCATCCCGTTTGGGTTCAGCGTACCTGGCAAGCGAAGCATCATCCCCCATTTCAAAACGATTTTGAAGCGTAGGCCCGAAGCCAGCTGCTGCAAGCTCTCTCTGCTTCGCCCGCCGGCACCCGCCCCGCACCATTCCCCAAACTCCTCCGAAGCCGAGGCGCGCCGCCGCATGGAGTTGGAGGGGCTGTGGGCACGGGCGCTGCTCGACGCGGCCTCCGCCGACCGAGCGGCGGCGGCGGCGTGGGCGGCTGTGCGGGCGCGAGCGGTGGCGCCGGCGCTGGAGGCCGCGGTGTGGGCGTGCCTCGCCATGTCGGTCATGCTCGTGCTCGAGGTGTGCTACATGAGCGTCGCCAGCTTCGTCGCCGTCAACCTGCTGCGCCGGACCCCGGAGCGGCGGTACGCCTGGGAGCCCATGCCGCCCTCCGGGACCGCTGGCGGCCAGAAGGACGATGAGGAGGCCGCGGTGAGCGGCGGCGGCGAGGCGTACCCAATGGTGCTCGTGCAGATCCCCATGTACAACGAAAGGGAGGTGAGGCCCCGCCCGCGTGAATCTCATTATCGATCGCCACCCGCTTTTGTCTGGAGACAGACATCCAACCAACTCATGGGCTTGCATTATAAATTAGGAGGTTTCACATTCAAAATGCGACGACAATTTAGGCACGCAAGCATTGCTTCAACTTCAATTCTAGCTCTTGTGACGGTACTAGGTTCAAGTTCAACTGCTTTTAGCTCTAGATTGAGTTCGGAGTTTCTAACTTTCTGTGGTGCTCCGAGTCCGAATTTCTCTTTATATTATTCGAGCTGCTTGTGTTTCTTTTTCATGGTGGGGAAACTTGGGGCTCTGTAAGTCTGTTTCGATGTAAAGATGCGTTTGCTGCTAGTTTGTACATTGATGCGGGGCCCACAGTGCTAACATGCCAAAATACAGAGCACATTGTCAGATTGTCTTCAGCAATGTCCCAGGTAAGCCTGGACAATATGTTAAGCTGCAGCCCACGATCGATTACGTCTGATAGATTGTGTGATCTGTCAAACTGGTGGAACTGTGGATGCCAGAATGTTGAGTAGCCATGTTTCCTGCCTGGCAGGCGCCTATTTTTATTTTTTTTTTCTGAGGATTACAAACACATGACGATGAAGGTGACGTGTATACCTTTCTTTCGCAGGTCTACAAGCTCTCTATTGGAGCGGCATGTGCCCTCACATGGCCGCCCGACCGTATTATAATCCAAGTTTTGGATGATTCCACCGATCTATTCACTAAGGTAATCCAATTTTTGTTTGCTTGCTTGCTTGATCCAAGCATTTCTAAAGACACATGTGACATGTGCTATACGAAGGTCTTGAATCTAAGATGTAGTTCATCCGTTCATGTGATGCAACATGTACTAGTGATGCAATGCAATGCAACATTTCAAACAGGTACTAGTAGTCTATAAATAGATATATGTGATGCAACAATTCAAACAGGTACTAGTAGTTCATCCGTTCATGTGATGCAACATGTCAAACAGGTACTGCCAGAAACGTGATAAATAAATAAACAAACAATGGATCAGTTTGGTGAGCACATGGTGAGATGTGCTTACAATGCTTACCCGTATGGTTGTGGCTTCACGCAGCTAGATTAAATCTGGTCCTTCTATATCAGATTTTGCTTTGTTGCCGGAGAGTAAACTCGGTGGTAGCCTAGAAGCATTATTAGTGAACTGCATTGCAAGGTTGTGCATGCCATTGTATCAAGCTATAAAGAAGTGTAGCAATTTGCTATAGGTTTCTAGCCAAGGCTGCTTTCTGAAGAGTCAAATAAGTTTTTCCTGGACAAACTTGTTCTCTAATTCAACTGCAAGAAGTTAATTTCATCGAACAGGACTCAGTTAATTAGCAGCCATGACCGTCCGATGAGTAGACCCTTATCGGAATCAGTTAACAATATGAATTTAGAAAATTATTTCCTGTAAAACCAATTGTCAGTTATCTCCTAGCAAACACCAAAGAACCCCATCTATCTTTTTTCAGCTTACTACAAGCTTTCTGTTTGTTTTCATTGAATTTACTGCTTTCTTGATTTCTATCAATTTTGATCAAATGCAGGAACTTGTGGAGCATGAATGCAAGGATTGGACCAGCAAGAAAATCAACATAAAATATGAAATTCGGAAAAGCCGGAAGGGATACAAAGCAGGAGCCCTGAAGAAGGGCATGGAACATAGTTATGCCCAAGAATGTGATTTTGTAGCTATCTTTGATGCAGATTTTCAACCTGAACCTGACTTCCTTCTAAGAACTATACCGTTTCTTGTGCATAACCCAAAGATTGCTCTGGTACAGACACGTTGGGAGTTTGGTAAGCAGCTTTCCATTCGTGTTCTGTTCTCTAATGTGAGATTAGATACAGTATTTAGCTACAAAACATCGTGTTAGGCTCATTTTACTGCTAATACATGGATACAATTTGCTCTGCCTACGAACGGGTAACCTGGTTGTGTCTATGATTTGAAGTGAGACCTTTCTGATTACAGGATGTTCCTGACCTGGCCTTTGCCGGGCAATTTTGCAGTGAACTACAATGTTTGCCTACTGACAAGGATACAGAAGATGTCACTAGATTATCATTTCAAGGTAGAGCAGGAATCAGGCTCATCTATGCATGCCTTCTTTGGTTTCAACGGTACGACCGTAACAACCTATATGTCAAAAGCAATCATGCGAGTTTGCCATCGTATCTGACTGAAGCTCTTACAGGTACTGCTGGTGTGTGGCGGGCATCAGCTATTAGGGAAGCAGGAGGATGGAAGGATCGCACCACTGTGGAAGATATGGACTTGGCTGTGCGGGCAAGCCTTAAGGGATGGCAATTCCTGTATGTTGGTGATATAAGGGTGCGTCTTTCTGCACACTTGTCATAGAGGCGACGTTTCGATACGCACATGCATCTGCCTATATCTATCTGTTGACTGTTATAACAATTCTTGTACAGGTTAAGAGTGAACTCCCAAGTACCTTCAAGGCCTACCGCCATCAACAACACAGGTGGACTTGTGGTGCTGCCAACCTCTTCAGAAAAATGGGCGGGGACATTGTTAGAAGCAAGGCAAGCAATCTTGAATCAATGTGAGATGAAGTTACAGTATCTTCATGTCTATATGAATAATGATGCAGGGGGTAACTGTGTGGAAGAAGCTTCATCTTCTGTACAGCTTCTTCTTTGTCCGAAGGGTCATCGCTCCCATCCTAACATTCCTGTTCTACTGCGTGGTGATCCCTCTGTCCGTCATGGTCCCTGAAGTCAGTATCCCAGTGTGGGGAATGTTCTACATTCCCACCACCATCACCGTCATGAACGCCATCAGGAATCCTTGGTAAAGTGCCCGTCTCTCTCCTGATTCGTTAATCTCGCGTGATTACTGATCCTTCCAGTTATCTCGTGCACGCCAGGTCTATCCATCTGGTGCCACTATGGATCCTGTTCGAGAACGTCATGTCCATGCACCGAATGCGCGCGGCACTGACGGGGTTGCTGGAGACCATGTACGTGGACGAGTGGGTGGTCACCGAGAAGGTGGGCGACCATGTGAAGGGCAAGCTCGAGGTCCCTCTCCTTACACCGGTGAAGCCGACCGAGTGCGTCGAGAGGTATGTAAGCGATCCAGCAAGCTGTACGCGTTGCGTTCTGCACACTATGTAGCAGCAGATTGCAGTGGAGAAAACGTGTGCCTGACACTGCTTTGCATTGGTTGATATGTCCACTGCAGGATCTACGTGCCTGAGCTCCTGGTGGCGTTCTACCTGTTGCTATGCGCGTCCTACGATGCCGTGCTCGGAGCCGGGCACTACTACCTGTACATCTTCCTCCAGGCCTTCGCTTTCATCGTGCTCGGGTTTGGCTTCGTCGGCACCGGGACACCCTGTTCTTGTCCATAGTCCATACCTGTGTTGCTGCATTCTTCCCTGATCTGCCTCCTGTAGCTAGAAAAAAAAGCAATTCTTTCTGTAAAAATGGAACAGAATAAATGCTGCCGCATTTCAATATAGCACTTCAGTGCAGTAAGTTTTTTTGAGGGAAATTTCAGTGCAGTAAGTAGTAGACACTCGGTGCTGTCTGCATTTTCGTCGGCACCGGTGACACCAGAGTACTAGATGCGGCTTTGGGTGCCTGTGGGTAAGTGGGCATGGGCCTGGAGTGGACCAGAAACTATCAGCCAGTGGCAGCCCATTTCAGTTTGTCTGAACTGAACTGAACCCGTCGCTGCGATGGACAGCACATGCAGCACGGAGGCAGCCACGGACTCGTCTCCAGCGGGCGAGTCGCCGTCGCTTTTGATCGGTCACAGGACGGCACAAATAATGTAAGACCCATGACACATCCACAGAGTCCCATCTCTTTTTTCTTCCTTTCTTCCTTGCGAGAAGAAGCAAACAAGAGCCGCGGAACGGAAGGCCAAGCACTCAGGCACTCGAGGGCCCAAGGTCACAAGAAAAAGGCAGGCGAGAAACATACAAAAGCCTCTCGCTTTCATGCCTCGCAAAAAAAATCTATCGCCTCCTCGGTTGACAACTTTGACATGCCCTCTGCAGCACCTTGCTCTCTCGCTTTGTTAACTTGACTTGCCCTCTAGTTAGTACACGTATTTCGTACTATCAAACAAATATTATTATTTTTGTGATCTTAATAATCAAGCTTCAGAAAGTTTACCAAGAAAGAACTGAGTCAGAATTGCACTCTTTTTTCAACAAAGGTACTCTTCTGCTACTAGACTAGATCAAGTCGCCTGTTCTGGTTGACACTTGTCTCCAGTTTTTTTCCCCTTCCGCGGAGGATTCCAATCTTTTTACAGATGCCTGCGATCCAAACGCCGTCTCGTCGCTTTCCACGGCCGTTTCTTTCGCTCGTAGTCCAGTACTCCACGAGAGAGCAGGAGGTGGAAAAAGAGGCCGACCATCGCGGCCTCGACGTGACCTGATCTGCGTCGTCATCGTCTCGATCGGTGCAGGGTCACTGAGAAGCGGGTCCCACTGCCCGTGTCAGGATATGCTTCGCTCACCTTTTTTTCGCGACCGGGACTTCACCCGTTTTTTATTAAGAGAAGTTTAAAAACATTATAAACTGATCAATGTCGTTGGCAAGCTGCCAACAACACTTGACCAGGAAAACCTAGCTACTGGATTTGATGTTTCGAGATTACATAAGTGAACCATGTTGCGACGCAAGTTAAGCAAGAGCAGCTACAGGACCAAAACCACCTAGAACCCAGTCCTCTGCCTCCTTCATGATTTCCTAAATCACGACACTGACCGTCGACGAAACCTGACCTAAGACTCTAGCGTTTCGCTCTTTCCATATCCTCCACGCTACTAACAGCACCACGACGTCGAAAACCTTCCTTGAGTTCTTTTCTAGCCGACGTCGCTTCTCCAGCCACCATGAATCAATTTCCTCATCGACAGATGGTAGAAAGGAATTCAAATTCATTACTTGCAACACTCCATGCCATACCTGATGAGCAAAGACGCATCCCAGTAGCAGGTGGCTGCATGTTTCCGCCGCCTGATCGCATAGACTGCACGCATCGCTTTGCTGCAATCCATGTCTTGCTCGCCTCTCAGAGGTCCAAAGTCTTATGTGCAGCACATACCAAAAGAACAACTTGACCCTGGGTGGTGCTTTAACGCTCCACAGCTCCCTGGCACCAAGAAGCTCAGTGCAACCAGCAAATAGAGCCTTGTACGTTGCAGCCGTGGAGTAGGAGCCATCTGCTGTCCATTTCCAATGGAACGTGTCTTGCTGCGACGGCTGAAGCTCAATGACCCGGATCAGCATCCACACTCGAAGAAAATCACGAAGCACCTGAACTGTTGGCGCTCCGCTGATATCGCGAGCCCAGCGGTGACCATGGACAGCGTCCCTGAGTAGGCGTTTACGGCCTGCTCTGGACGTCGCCGCGTACAGAGCTAGTGCGTACGCTCTGAGTACTCCCATGGGCGCCCAATTATCGAGCCAGAATCTCACTGTCGCCCGATTGCCAACCCGGATGCTGATGCTCGCTTCGCTCAACGCGGCCACACATTTTCCACCTTCGATGGTAGCCTTGCCCAGCAGCACTCCCTGTCCGTGCGCGCAAGCCACTCCCACCTCAACCTGAGAGCATAACCAAAGAGGCGCAGGTTGAGGATGCCCAATCCTCCGAGCTCCTTCGGCAGGCATGTGGTAGGCCAAGCGACCTTGCACTTGCCTCCGTGGAAGCTCTTAGACCCCGACCACAAGAAGGCGCGTCTTCTTTTGTCGATCTGCTTGATTCCCCACGCCGACAAGTAGCAGGCAATACTAACATGCACGGGGATGGCCGACAACATCACTTTGGCGAGCAACAGTCGACCGGCGTTGTTGAGCAATTCCGACTTCCAAGCTAGAATCTGGGCAGCAACCGCATCGACCAACGGTTGTTCCTCGGCGTGCTTCGGCCTTCTTAATGACAAAGGAATTCCCAAGTAACGACACGGGAATGGTGTGACAACACACGGGAACACACCCTGGATTGCAGTAATGGCAGATTCATCACATCGTATTGGGGTCGCCTGACATTTTTCAACATTGGTGATGAGGCCTGAAGCACCAGCAAACAACTATAGGATCCTTGCAAGGCATGTGAAATCTTGAGCGTGCGGCGCCAGCAGCACGACGACATCATCAGCGTACAGAGATGTCCTGTGCGTGATGCAGTTGCCTGGCAATGGCGTCAGGACAGCCCAACGATCCGCCTCTCTAATCAAAGCATTGAGAACCTCCATGATCATCACGAACAACATCGGGGATACTGGGTCTCTGAAGGACCGGATACGGCGACCAGAGGAGGGTGAATGGGAGCCTCAAATTTCTTTCGAAACTTTAGGTTCTCGGCTCGGCAAACAACCCAAGAAATAATACAACGAATAGGAAGCGAATCGAAGACCAAACGGACAAGCAACGACCAAAAACAGTGTCTCGGGTGTACTACCGGTAGTACAGATAGACCAACCGGTAGTACCGACAGTGACCGGAAGTTCTAGGGAATATTTTTAGGCCAAGTCAAACGTGCACATGACTACCCATAAAAGCACTACCGGTGTACCGTGTTACTACCGGTAGTACCGGTGAGGTACCGGACCAAACTTCAGACCCAGAACGCAATCGGAACGCACCAACCGGTAGTACCGGCGAGGTACCGGTAGTACCGGTGGTTCAAACCGGTAGTACCGAAAAGAATCGCGTAGCGAATTTGCACTACCGGAAGTAACACCGGTAGTAGCACCGGTAGTACCGGTAGTACCGGACAGAAACGCGCGGAAATCATCCAAAATAAGGAAAATTCGATTTCTCAGTCAAATCAACTCCGATTGCCATGAAATTTTAACCGTAGGGTCACAAGGCAATAGGGAAGATACATCTAAAAGTTCATGGCCCAATTTGACACGAATCAAGAGAAATTGTAAAGAGGATAAAAACCCATCAAGAACTCGCCATGAACACAAAACCGCTCCGATCTATAGCTCGTGAGGAATCAAACTATTTTCTTCGGTGGAAGCACTCTACTCACATCATAGCTCGATCCAAGGCAAGAAAAATGACCTCAAACAGTGCAAAATCAAAGAGTTTTGACTATGAAAATAGAGGGGGGAAAGGAACTAGGGATGAGCAACTCAAGAACAACTAGAGTAGCGTAGCGTAGCCCGTACGCGTCCCCCGCCGTCGCCGATGGTTTTGAGGGCAAACCACCAAACCGTCCACGAGTAGCGTAGCCCATACACGTCTCCCACTGTGTACACTTGCACTCGTCGATGTCCCAAATGTCAGCCACCGCGGTTGGCCACCCGACCATCTGGTCCCTCGGTCCAAGCCTCGCGTCCGCCCTTCACCGTAACCGGTCCGTCAGCACGACACGCCCTACTTGACCTTCTCCCGACAGCTGCCACCGCATCCGAACTCCACACGTGCACATCACGAGCCAAGAGACACCGTTTTGACACATAACCCTGTGCCAGGGGATCAGTAGAACCACCGAACCAACCACACACCAAAGTGTTGGCATGTTGACAATCGCTCATCACAACCACAAGGGTGCTCCACAATGGTTATGTAAAAATCATGTGTTCGCAATCTCCCCCTTGATGAGTGCATTGTCAACACCAACACAAAGCCAGAGAAAACCCACTCAAGTGACCAAAAGCCAAAGAAAAGCTCAAAACAGGTCACTAGCAATGAGCAAAGCAAAACCAACAACTTGGTCCCTAAAGACATGGGCAACGACTCGACGCAACCAAGCAAAACAAGCTCAAAGCACCTAAAAGCAGCTAGACCCTCAAGACAGAGGTAAACGGCTCGACACGTCTAGCAAAACAAATGTGCAACTCCCCTTAACCAGTGTATCAACCTCACAAATGCATATGAATGCACACTCTGAATTTGTGGAATTATTCTCCCCCTTGTTGGCAAATGCACTTATCAAACTCTCACAAAAGAAGCTCCCCCTCAAATCATGCTATGAGATGCACAATGTGAATGTACAAAGCTTCAAGAGTATAGCAAGTGGATTAAAAATATGCTCAAGTTGATACGGTATATGTATTACAATAAGCGCAAGATAAGGCCAATGCTCAAACTGATCAAATAAAATGAAATATGAATCATAAGCATTTTGAACAATTTTAAACATATCTCATAAAAGGTGTTCACCAAAGAGGATAGCACATAGCACATATAAGCAGGAAATCAAACTAGTGCTAGCACATGTATACAAAAGTGAACTACCCCATATAACGATCATACATCATGTCTCATGGAAGCACTTAACACTTGTAGCTTCAACAATGATCGGAGTTTTACAGCGGATTACAAGGTTATTGTTAGACATGTGTATGTGAGAGGATCAAAATTGTTCGTCGAAAATTATGTTATTTTTATCATGTTTTGCAACCACGCCGAGTTCATCCCTATGTGCAAGTGGGAAGCTGTCTTGTCATGAGTGGTTGAGGACTAGCACTACAATGCCCAAGTTCATCTCACTCGGAAGAATGAGAAGCAATCTCGTGACATTGCCGTGAGATAGTAAAGATCCAACTCTAAACTATTTTCATCATAACTTAGCTTATACATCAAGTTTTAGCATAATGATATCAAGGATCCGAGCTAAGTGTATGATTCAAGAAACATGAGATATAGCAACTAAAGCATACATATGAAAGCACATGAATTTCAACATATCCTACACATGCTAGTTGCCATCTCAAGGGTGAACAGTTTTCCAAGATTCATCAAGTATTAAGCATGTTCACATTTTCAAAAACAGGCTTAGCTCATAAAATGTATCAAGATGATCAAAAAGAGCCTAAGTTGCTATATAGCCATCATGTATCCATAGATCATATCAACAAGAGCATAACTTTAATCAACAAGCTATACAAGTGAAGCTAAGCACATGATATATGATACATAATGATATGCAATGCAATATGATACAAAAGCAAAAGAAGAAAGAAAGAAGGACTACTATACAAGAACCAAAGCAACCCACAACTAAAATGGGTAGCAACCACCAAACTTCCCTTCGAAAGAGGCCAAACTCCCCCTTAAACAAAGACACCTAGCAAAAGAAAGCTAGAAAACAAAAAGCACAAAAACCACAAGAAAAAGATCCAATTCTAAGAGAAGAAAAACTCAAAAGAGCCAAGAACAACCTAACGACACAACAAACCCAAAAGCAACCAAAAGCTCAACTCATGCTACAATGCATAATGATATCAAATAAGAAGTAAAAGCATGTAACATGAAACTAATTAAAAATCTAAAAGCTTAGGCTACCAAAATATGTCAAAAGAATACATGTAACTATGCAAAAGCTAACTAAAAAATACCTAATGAACACAATATCAACTACACAATTTGAGCACAAGATAAAGTATGGCAAGATGTTCATGAGTATCACACACTAACATGAAAAATGGCTAATCCACCAAGATATGCACAAGGCTAGCATGGCATATGATACACAAGATAAAACATGCTAAACTAGATATAAAAGCATGATACAAGTAAGAACTATACAAGTGAGCACATGAACAACTACCTCATACTACTAGTATCAATGCATGAATGTACAAGGTATGAGTGTATATGATAGCTCACAAAGTGTGTGTAGGTGCCACAACAAAACACATGCCTCTCGGAGTCTGTCAACGTGGGTGTAAAGAACCATCAACTCTTGACCACACCAAAAGATCAAGTTCCATCAAATGCATGTTCTCCACCCACGTCCTCCGACCTACTCAATAGAATGACATAGGACGGGCAAATGACTCAACACTGGGGTTAGTAAACTGTGAAGCATACCAGTGTTGGGCCATTTGTTTAGAAAAGGGGTTAGCTAAAAAACCACTCATCCTAGGCCAACAAACAAAGCGATCACCATGAAAGGGAAAACATGGTTCGCTAGAAGTGTAGGACTGATAGCCACTGCCACGAGACCTTGAGTCGTATTGAGGACGACTTGGACCTCGCCGTGCACGACCACCTTGTGGTCTCACAAACTGGGGCCTAGCACCTTGAGGTCTTCCACCTCTAGGCCTAGCATTGCTCCTCTGAGCAGGTGAAGCATGCATGCCATGAAATGGGCGATGCATGTTCTGGTGTGAAAGCTCAAACTTACACCACTCATCTCTCTTCCTCCTAAAGCAGAACTCAAATAATTGACCATCCTTCTTGCAATACTCACAGTGGTACACCTCTCTCTTGGGTTGTGGGTGACTCACTCTGTTGTGGACATGGTTCACTCTTGGAGGTGGTTTAGCCTTAGGAAGGGGCTTATCAGAGATGTTTGGCAAAGTGTCAAGTGGGTTCCTAAGGTGGTTAGGTTTTGAAATTCATACCTATTTCTGAGGTGGAGCTTTGGGATTCTCATCAATCACTCCATTTCTCACAATGGGCTTGGTAGGCTCAGAGGGCTTAGGTGGGTTTATCTTGATGGGCTTGGAAGGATTGGTGGGTTTCTCACTCATGCTCAAACCACTATGTTCACCAACCTTGCCAAAAACATTGTCACCCTTCCCACCTGAAGCAAAGCCTAAATCGGTTGTGTCAGTACCCCTCTTGTACTGACTCATCATCATGCCCAATTGTGGCTCACTGCAAGAAAGCCAACTCAACATGTGCTGAAGGAATGTGTTTTCTTCTTCGGTCTTTCTCTTTTCATTCCTACAATTAGCTAGCTCTAGCTCCAAAGCCTCACAGCAAACACACCGAGCACTAGAACCATCTGCACTAGACTTCTCAAGCAAAGCAATCCTAGCAGCTTTCTCAGAAAGCTCAGAGCACAACTCAGCACATGACTTGCAAGGACCTGACAAAACAGGTTCAGCTCTAGCCCTATCAAACTTCTCAACCAAATCAGAGTACTTGGACTGCAAGGACACAAGACTGGACATGTGAACAGCGCATTCATCGCACTTAGTCTTGTCAGACACAATGGCTCTATCCTTCTTTGTGCGCTCAACTTCATCTAAGGCTATGAGAAGCTTACGCTTGAAGTCATTGCATTCACAAGCAGCACGCTTAAGCAATTTATCCTAACTTAGCAAAATATCTGTCATTCTCTCAACCTCAGCGGCAAGCTCATTAGCAGAAAGTGATACCTCAGATTTGGAGTCGTTGCTGTGTGCATCACAATCGCTGCCTAACACCTCAGATCCATGGTTGACCTCCTTGTCAAATGCCATGGTAGAAAAGCCTTGCTTGGCGGTTTTGGTGTGGAAGCAAAGTCCACCCAGCTTGTCCTTATTCTTGCGCTTTGAGTTGTCGTCGCTAGAAGTAGAGGAGTCGCTGTCGGTGGAGTTCTCACGATCGCTGAGGGCGTCGAGGATGGCTCATTGTTCTGCTTGTTGCTTCTTGAGGAGCTTTCTGAGCACTTCCTTTTCAAACCCTTCCTTGGACTTGTGATTGGAGGAGGTATGCTCGCGCTTGCCCTTGCGCTTGGTGGAGGTGTGCTCGCACTTGTCCTTGTGCTTGGTGTAGTCGTACTTGTCAAAGGACTTGTCCTTCTTGGGGCAGCTGGCGATGTAGTGGTCGTGGTCTCCACACCTGTAGCATCCCTCCTTTGTGATGAGGACATCGCCAAGATGGAGTCGAGGATGACTCCAATTCAAGAACGGGAGGATGATGAGGACATCGCCATGCTGGACACACCGACGCCATGGTCTTCCCCAAGTTGCAATTCGTCTCCAACTCAGCTGCCACGTTGCTCTCAGATTCAGCATACATGTCGTCGCTGTTTCGGTCATAATTTCCTCATACGACATCAAAACGGGCGATCTTGGACTCGTTGGAAAGGGGACGATGACGCCGTCGTTTTGGATCTGGTCCCAGCTCCAGATCTTTCGTGGATCATTCTGTGTGATCACGAAAAGGTGCTGCATCACCTATTTTGGGCCAACTTGGCCATGTATCGAGTCGGGCCTTGAGCCCAAGTTGTGGGCGCCCAACCCCTGGCCGCGTCCAACCCTAGGACGTCTATCTTATATATTCCACGCAGCCGTCTCTGTTGAGACTCGGGTTTTGTTTAGAGTTTAGTTTTCTATCGAGAAACTAAATCATTCATTGTAACTGTGGTGACAAATCCTTTTGCAGTGAATCAGGGCCCCCGTTCTTGATCTCCTCCACTGTGTCGATTAGTCCTTTGGAACCGAGTTCTTGAACCCTCTATTGATATTCGCTTCATTCATATTTGCAATTCAGATTGCGTGTCTACACTTTCTTGCTTGTGTTCTTTGATTCGCTTGCAGGAAAAAGCCTTCTTGGCGAGGTCAATCAAGTTGTGCTTGGTTGATAACCAGCGGAGCAGTGGTGTAACGGTTGCAGGGTTCGAATCACGTTGATTTGAAGCCGGATCGCCAACGTCGAGATCTCCACAAGTCGAATTTACCACATACCTCACGGAAGATCGGGCCAGTGCTCATCAATTGGTATCAGATTT
>CM041629.1:7037446-7098487 GCA_023333625.1 Bothriochloa decipiens
GGTTGCAGGGTTCGAATCACGTTGATTTGAAGCCGGATCGCCAACGTAAAGATCTCCACAAGTCGAATTTACCACATACCTCACGGAAGATCGGGCCAGTGCTCATCACTTTGAACCACCACGCCGGCGGTTCAAGCGGTTGTTGTGAAACCGTGAAAACCGGATGATGACCAGTGCCAACTCATCATCTCCAAGAGCCTCCATCTGCTCCTCTGTTGCAGACACAAGAGAAGACAAGGCAAGTGACAAAGGTAATGGGTTAGTCAAAACTGAACTTGAACTTTTGTTACCTGACACCAAAGCCATGGTTGGGGCAGACGGGTTCTTGATCCTCGCCTGCGTCTGGAGGTCAATCTCGGTGGACTTGAGCTTGCTAAAGGGCTCATCTACGGTGAGAGTTTCGTAGTTGGCCGACTCGATGATCGCGTGCACCTTAACCTCCCAAACCCTCCGATATAGAGCATATAGAAGCTTGAGTGCTCTCTGATGATTGTCATAGGGCATAGCTGCATTGTTAGCCTGCATGTTGTTCACAATGGTGGTAAAGCGAGAAAACATCAAATCAACGGACTTCCCATCAACTTGGGTGAAGTTCTCGTACTCCCGCTTGTATGTCTCATAGAGTATGATTTTTACATGGGTTGTACCCTCATGGAAGCTTTGAAGCCTCCTCCAGATTTCTCGAGCGGTACGGCAATCGGAAACACGATCAAACTTAGAAATTGACAAAGCAGTGTAAAGCTCAGCACGGGCAATGTTGTTAGCATTGTGTTGGTCGATCTGCTCTTGATTGACATGTGCATTAAGCACCTGGCAGTCATCATTCTCAATGATCTCCCAAACACGCCAATCGATCCCTTGTAAATGCGCTTGCATTCGGATCTTCCAGTACGAGTAGTTCTCCCAATTGAATTGGGGTAGCTTACCCGACCGGTGTTGCAAAGCCATGTCGTCTTCTATGGATCATGGATCGATTAAGGTGAAAGTGATCCTTAATCGGCTCCGATACCAATTGAAGGATCGGATACGGCGACCAGAGGGGTGTGAATGGGAGCCTCAAATTTCTTTTAAAACTTTAGGTCCTCGGCTCGGCAAATAACCCAAGAAACAATACAACGAATCAGAAGCGAATCGGAGACCAAACAGACAAGCAACGACCGAAAACAGCGTCTCGGGTGTACTACCGGTAGTACAGATAGACCAACCGGTAGTACCGACAGTGACCAGAAGTTCTAGGGAATATTTTTAGCCCAAGTCGAACGTGCCCTTGACTGTCCGTAAAAGCACTACCGGTAGTACCGGTGAGGTACCGGACCTAACTTCAGACCCAGAACGCGATCGGAACGCACCAACCGGTAGTACCGGCGTTACTACCGGTAGTACCGGTGAGGTACAGGTAGTACCGGTGGTTCAAACCGGTAGTACCAAAAAGAATCGCGCAGCGAATTTGCACTACCGAAAGTAACACCGGTAGTAGCACTGGTAGTACCGGTAGTACCGGACAGAAACGCGCGAAAATCGTCCGAAATAAGGAAAATTTGATTTTTCGGTCAAATCAACTCCGATTGCCACAAAATTTTAAACGTAGGGTCACAAGGAAATAGGGAAGCTACCTCTAAAAGGTCATGGCCCAATTTGACATGAATCAAGAGAAATTGTAAGGAGGATGAAAACCCATCAAGAACTCGCCATGAACACAAAACCGCCCCGATCTATGAGCTCGTGAGGAATCAAACTATTTCCTTCGGTGGAAGCACTCTACTCACATCATAGCTCGATCCAAGGCAAGAAAAATAACCTCAAACGGTGCAAAATCAAAGAATTTTGACCATGAAAATAGAGGGGAGAAAGGAATGAGCAACTCAAGAACAATTAGAACACAAATTTATCACGAGAATCACGTAAAGATAAATACCCAGAGGGCACGAGCACACTAGGGGGTGCTCTTCCCATGAATAAATCACTATAAATGTCTTGCAGTGGACCTCACACTCTGAAAGACTAGAGACTAGGAAACCCTAACACTGGAATAGGAGAGATGAGTCTGAGTGGAGGCAGTCCCTCTTATTTATAGTCTTATTACACAATTCTACTTCTACCCCTAGACATTCTAAGAGAGAACCACCTAGCCAGGGGCATTATGGTCCAACTCAAGTTTTTCGGATCCGACGGCCACCGCGCCTCCTCACCGGTAGCCTCGCTCCGAAGCAATCTCCCCAATGCCGTCATGTGTCGTCCGTCCGCATCGGGACCTCCGCCTGAGTTTTGAGGCCCAAACCCAGAAAACCCACCGCCGATGGTTTTGAGGACAAACCACCGAACCACCCGCGAGTATCGTACCACGTACTCATCCCCCGCCGATGGTTTTGAGGCGAAACCACCAAACCGTCGCCGATGGTTTTGAGGGCAAACCACCAAACCGTCCGCGAGTAGCGTAGCCCGTACGCGTCCCCCGCCGTGTACACTTGCGCTCGTCGATGTCCTAAATGTCAGCCACCGCGGCTGGCCACCCGACCGTCTGGTCCCTCGGTCCAAGCCTCGCGTCCGCCCTTCACCGCAACCAGTTCGTCAGCACGGCACGCCCTACTTGACCTTCTTCCGACCGCTGCCACCACATCCGGACTCCACACCTGCACATCACGAGCCAAGAGACACCGTTTTAACACATAACCCTGTGCCAGGGGATCAGTAGAACCACCGAACCAACCACACACCAAAGTGTTGGCATGTTGACAATCGCTCATTACAACCACAAGGGTGCTCCACAATAGTTATATAAAAACCATGTGTTCGCAATCTCCCTGCCTGAGCCCCCGCGCGTGGGCAATTCGCCGAACCGGTCTGCCGTTCACGAGCACCCTCGTGCTTGTCGTGGATAGAAGGATCGAGATCCAATTAGTCCATCTTCTCGTGAACCCGACGTGCTGCAAGACCTCAATGAGGAACGACCAAGCTACGGAATCAAACGCCTTCGCGATATCCACCTTGAGCAGGACGGAGGGGAATTTTTTGGCATGCAACCATCTACATGCCAGTTGAACAGCCCTGAAGTTATCGTGGATGACCCAGCCCTTGATAAAGGCGCTTTGATTGTTGGCGACAATCTGTTTTAGCCATGGCGCCAATCTTCTGGCAAGGCATTTGGCAAACAGTTTACTGAAACTATGCATCAGTGATATTGGCCGGTAGTCCTTTAGAGTGCTAGGTGCTGCGTTCTTCCCGAGCAACACCATGAAGGCGTCATTGAGCAGGTAAAAGCTTCTTGAATCAAGCGACCACAGGGCGTTGAGAGCATTGAGCACATCCACCTTGATTATTGGCCATGCTACCTTGTAGAACAGCCCATTGTAACCGTCCGGCCCAGGCGCACGGTCCGACGGCATCTCCTTAATGGTTTCCCACACCTCTTGTTCGGAGAAGCAGCAGTCAATCCCCGTTAGATCAAGCTGTGGCAGGAGCTGCCCCAGGTTGATGGCATGCTGACGCAGGAAGGGTTTCCCAAAGATTTCGTTGAAGTACTCATAGATGACACGTGACTTGTCCTCGTTTGCTGAGAACCATGTGCCATTGTGCATGATCGTGAGAATTTGATTCTTCCTATTGCGATGACAGGCCTGGAGGTGAAAAAATTTTGTGTTTGCATCACCCTCCTCGAGGTACCTGATCCGGGAGCGCTGCCTTGCAATTGTCCTGGACAGCGACGCGAGGCCAAGGCTGTGGCGTTTTAGATCGCTGCGCCACTGAAATTCAGCATCCGACAACTCGCGGTGGTCTTGTGCCGCATCTAGCTGTGCAATAATCTCGCGCGCCGCGAAAAGTTCGATCCGCACGCTGCCAATTTTCTGCATACTCCAGCTCTTGAGTTCTTTAGCGGTGTTGCGCAACTTTTGGTCCAGGGCTCTGCATGCGTCGACCCCTGGTACCTGGACTTCCCATGCCCGCCTAACGACCTCCTCAAAGCCATGGAGCTTCACCCAGAACGACTCAAACCTGAAGCGTGGCTTGGCCCATGGCGTCGTGCACAGCTGGAGAAGCAACGACGCGTGATCAGAGCAGTCGGAGGACAAGCAACGCAGATGGTGGTGCGAGAAGGCCTCTATCCAATCGACTGATGCAAATGCGCGATCGATACGTTCAAGAGTAGGCCGGCGTCGTTCACTACTCCAGGTATATATATAATCGCCCATGCAAGTAATTCCTCCAGGCGACAGTCGTCTAGCACTCGTCTAAACCGACGCATAGCGCGATAATCGAGGCGATCGTTGTTCTTGTCTGCCGCTTGGTAGATTTGGTTGAAATCCCCACACAGCAGTAGCCGCCCGGACGACGATGCGTGCACCACACGAAGTTCATCGAGAAAGGCTTGCTTCAGCCCTTCCAGAACCGGCCCATACACTGAACACCAGGTCCATGGCATGTCCGGTGCATCGACAACAGTGATGGTCACCGTCACCGAGTTGGAACGGACGGTTTGAGCTGAGACGACCCAAACATCACGACGCCAAGCGACAATAATACCCCAGAAGCACCCGACGACGGCAAGAACACGCAGTCAAACATTGTTCCCATTATATCATTGGCCAAAGGCCTAGTCAGTACAGCAAGCTTGGACTCGACAATGCACAGCGCGGAGACGTGTTCTTGCATCAAGAACTCACGTACGACAGCTCGACGCGCGCGCATATTTAGTCCACGCACATTCCAAATTAAAATGTTGTTTGCAGACATTGACAACTAACTTAGCGATAGACTACAGGCAACACGGAAACAACAAACAGCCATCAAGCGGCGCGACTCCACGACGAGCGCCCAACTTCTTCCCATGGAAGAACACCTGCATGGCGGCCTCAGCCTCGCCCACCAGCGCAACTGCATCATAAAATTCCTGGAACGAGGCCTCATTTGGCCGTTCCGTCTTCACCTCATATCCTAGCTTCTTCATTAGCACTTTTCTTGCCTGTGCATCCGGCTTGCCCTCGCAGTGCTTGCTTTTTGCTGCTAGGCGTGCACTGCGCTTGGGCAACCATCCCAGGTCATCATCATGAGTTACCTCGACGGTGGAGCGCAGGATCGGAGTGTTGAGCAGTGGTTGCGGCGGTGGCAGCGGCATCTTGAAGTTGTCGATGAAGTCATCAATTGATGGCGCGACCGGTTCAGCAGTATCGACGACAGGGACGCAGCCATCGGTGACCACGAGCTCATCACCAACCCGGACCACGGACGCCCCATAGGCAACGCAGTCACCATTGCTTCCTTCAGGACCAGGCGCCACCACGCTGGCGCCTGGCACGAACGTCTTCTCCGCCGCTGAAGAGTCGAGCAGCACACGCCCGCCGGCCTGCGACACAGGTGTATCGGCCTCTTCACCGATGTCAACACATTGCATACCTGCGGGCCGGTTGATTGGCCCAGAATTGGTTGGGCCCACAACAATAGAATCAGCGAATTTTTTTTATTAATAAATTTATTTTTTTAAAAAAATAACAAAACCAGTCTCCGTTTTCAAAAAATTGCAGGAGTAGGCCACCAGTCGCCCGTTGGAAGGGCGACGTGAGATAATCGCCCGTTCAAAGGGCGACTAGGCCCAGGTCGCCCGGCCAAAGGGCGACCAGGCCCAGGTCGCCCGGCCAAAGGGCGACTAGGCCCAGTTCGCCCAGCCAATGGGCGACCAGGCCCAGTTCGCCCAGCCAAAGGGCGACCAGGCCACGTCGCCCGGCCATAGGGCGACCAGGCCACGTCGCCCGGCCATAGGGCGACCAGGCTCACGTCGCCCAGCCGAGGGGCGACCTGGTTTTTTGGGTTTTTTTTAAAATAATATTTATTTATTTGGAAATTTCAGAAAAAATTTTGGTTTTTTAAATAATAATTATTTATTCGGAAATTTCAGAAAAAATATGGAAGTCGGAGAAATAGCAAAAATAATACGCAGTCATGCAATGGGCGTGTGAAAGCGCCGTTGTCGTGTGCTTGCCCAAACTTAATAGATGAAAAAATACAACAGTGAAACATTAATTAAGTTGTAAAAACTAAAATAGTATCAGTACAATATCATAGAAAACAACATCGGCGGCAAATCATACAAAACTAATATCGTCCACGCTTAGGTGCAACACCCCTAATCGTGCCAGGCTTTGGTGCTCTGCGGCCCGCTCGCACATGGCTGGCTGAGTAAGTAAGCGGCGAAGGAGGAACTGTAACACGTGCAGGACGGCCTCCAGCAGCAGGTGGTGTCGCGTACTCGTCCTGTGAGGGCTGTGTCTGTGGTGGTGCTTCACGTAACTGCGATGACGCAAGTACGTCCGCCGGCTCCTGCTGCAGGTAACTCTCAAGGTCGAAGGGTGTCGGGGATCGTTGACGAAAAGTGTCAGCGTGCTCAGAGATGTCCGATCCCTCGTAGTCGTAACGGGTCGTCCCTAAATATATAAAACCAACGTTATGATAACGCTGATGGTAAAACTAATATATAACGTGTCGAACTCTTAAAAGTAGGTCATACCTGGAACCATGGGTACAGCGTGTGAAGAGGAACCTCCGAAATCGAACTGATGCCGCGAACCGTCAAAGTGCATACCTGACCATGCAGAGTGAATGTAATGTTACGAATAAAGCAGTATTAGATAATATAATTAAATTTCACCACTATATCGTACCTGTAGGCATGTGAGCAGGCTGCGAAGATGATCCAATGATATCGAACTCCGGACGCCAACCGGCAGAGTACGTAGGTGGACCTGAATAATGAAACTTATAAGTAACGAACAAGTTAGCATTACTACATACGAAGAAAATATAAGTTACTCACCTGTTTGGTACGTAGGCCGCGGAGGTAGTGGCGCCGTCGGTCCGTCAGGCCTGTGTGTCACGTGTGAAGGTCGAGGGACGACGTCCGGCTGTCGCCCGCAGGGCCGGCACGACGTCAACTTGACAATGTTTGCAGCAGAGTCGTACATCCTCTAGACCGCAGCGGTAAGCTCGTGGCTGGTCATCTGAATGCCCTCCCTCAACCGGTGCAAGAGCGATCCACCATCCACAGTGATACGGTGAGTCATGTCGGTCTATTAACAAAACGAGAACATTGAAGTAATTACGATAAGAAAAATATTAAACGAAGTGGGTTGAAGTTCATAAAGATCGTACCGCCAACGACATCGCCTGATCTCTGTGCACAGGGTACGTGTCCGTCAACCTGGGGACGTGGGTCCGTGGCTCCGCTGGTGTATACGTGACTCTGATCCGTGTGCGAGGAATATACCAACGTAAGTAGTCCCCGTAAGCCTGCAAGGAAAACGGTCTGGGCTCGTAGGTCACATCATGTAGTGCGTTGGCCCACTCGTCGACCCACGGCTGTATACGGGAGGACCAAGTAACGCCTGCCGGTAGACCCCTCCGCACATAACTATGGATTTCAAAACGTATTAATTATCTTTCTATATATATTAAATACTCAATCAGAACGAATTAATTGTCTTATACTTACCCGTGCACGGAAAGAGGAACAATATGGGCAACCGAGAGTGGGAACGTCTGGTTACGGCCAAACTGCCGCATCACTCTGTGAGGAGCGTAGTCCTCGACAAAGATGTCAAAAACGACAGCCTTACGTGTCATCCAGTACTCCTGATCCCTCGTGCAGAATGTCGACAACCCATTAGGCGCTCGTACGACAATCTCCTCCATGCTGTAAGGTGTCCAGCGGACGTCGTCTGCCCTAATCCGGTCGAACGCCGCCATGTACTCAGGATAGGCTCTGTGAACCTGAATGTTTGCCCAAGTAGGCTGTATAGAAAATAATAGTAAGGTGCAATTTATTCAAAAATAAATAGAAACAGGTTCAACTGCGATATAGAAGACTTACCCGCCGCCGGACCCACAACGAACCCATCGTAGGGCCGTCCTCCTCCGTCTCCCCGTACAAACCTGCTCTGTAAGTCGAGAAATCCATGACTGGTCGTCCAATACTAAACCGCTCGTACGACCAGAGTTGAAGTAATAGTGGACAACCAGAGAGGATAGCTGACGGGTCGGTCTTTGTGCACGCATCACAAAGACCTCGGTACGTGGCTGCCAAGATAGCGGATGCCCAACTGTACTGCGGCACGGCGTCGAGCGGTGCGTCCGCTATCTCGTGCGCGAAGTGAATCAAGTGCTTCGCGATAGAGTTCCCATGCGACGATGTGAACATTATCCAACCAAACAACCACAACAGATAGGCCTCCAAATGCCTCGACACAGTGGCCTCATCCGCCGCAGGGTGGATATACTCGGCCTAAATTAGAAAACAGAAGTTCAAATTTCATTTAACATACACATGAATATTTGATGTTAATGAACTATATCACAATGTTATCTATTTACCTGAAACTGCAAGAGCCAGGTCTTCGTAGGCCCGTGATGCTGATTTTCAGCAAGAGTTTGATACTCTGGAGCGTCTGGTCGACGCACAACACCCTCGAAACGGACTAGAAGGTCCTCACGCCAAGTGGCCTCCACGTCTGGACGGCTGACGGCCTGCCCAGCAGTGGTGACACCAAGTAAGTAGGAGACGTCCTCGAGTGTGGGAGTCATCTCCCCGCAAGGAAAGTGAAACGTGTGCGTCTCAGGCCTCCAGCGGTCCACCAATGCCGCAAGTAAGGAACGGTCAAAGTTAAACCGTGTCACCGCATCGGCCGGGGCCTCAACAGCACTAGCCTGCACAAGCCTACACAGAGGCAGTAGACCAGCTGCTCGTAGCCTGTAGCAAATACAACATTTATATATAAATATATATTACCAAATCGTCTGTATGAGTAAAACAAATAAGTGAACGTGTTATTGTGCATACCTGGGTATCCATCGCTCGTCCAGCCGCCACAACTCCTGAGGTACCCTAGGCCGTAGAACAGGTAGCTCAGCAGCTGTCACAGCACTCAAGTAGGACCGGTGGCGCTGGTCCAACTGTGCGTCCAACAACTCCAAGTGTCCCTCATCCATCGCCATACCTAAAATATCTTAATAATGTAAAAAAATAATGCATAAATATAATTAATGCTATGAAACACTAAATCAAAAAAAGCAGACATACTATTATTTTTAAAGAGTATTTTCGCCTTGATTCCGGAATCCACGACGTGCACGAGGGCGCCGGCCGTCTTGCGGATTCCCTGAAGGTCCTGCTTCTGCAGCTCCCTCTGTGGTGGTTGCACGCGTGCACTTTTTATAAGTATGTCCTGTGCCATTGCACTTGGTGCACCGATGCTCCAGTCTTCCCACTTCTGAGTCATCCATATCATTTCTAATGCGCCGTGTCTTACGACGACCAGGCTTCTGTCTTAATTTGTCCTTATCGGGCCCCCGCAGGTAGTTACTTCCAGGATTGTTTGTAAAACTACCAAATATGGCGAAACCATAAATCTCTGCATTCCAGGTTGTCATGACTACCTCCTTCGTAAAATAATGTGAGACATACGGCTTCGGGGACAAATTAGTAAGTGAACAAGCTGCTATAACATGTGAGCACGGCCTGTGTAGAAGTTTCGGTTTCATGCACGAACAGCTGCATGAGTTATAACGAATAACACACTCTTGTGCAATTCTCTCTCGATTGCCACCACGACGGCCCTGATCCCTACACAGAACTTCAAAGCGATTCTCTGCTGTGCCCATAGGACGTGCACGATGCAAGCTTGCCTTCTCCACCTTTTTTTTCATGTAATTTGTCATGAATGTTGAAAAAATCAATGTATTATCTGACATCGCATTAAAAGAAACCATATATCTTTCACGAAAGTACTTGCATGTTCCATGCAAAATACCCTCTAAGATTGCTACAAGAGGTAATCCTCTCATGCCTCGAATGACCCAATTGTACACCTCCGCCAAATTTATTGTCATTATTCCAAACCTAGCCCCATCTGTGTCATATAATAAAGACCACTTCTCCTTTGGCTCGTACTCAATCCAATCTGAGAAGCACCTGATTGATGACCCCGACCTCCGAACCACATTCCTCAAGGCATCCGTTGGAAGGCCTGAAAGAGGAACAGACATATCATTCGGGTCTTGATTCGTACGAGTCGCTAACTCTGCTGTTTGCTTTGTTGTTAATTCATCAAGACGTGCCCACATTGCATTGAATTTTCTTTGTTGGTTCTGATTGCACAACCTCTTAAACATATTCATAAGGTGTTTATTTTTGAAATGGCTGAAAAAATTTGCACCCAAGTGCCTCATGCACCATCTTGATTGTATGTCCGACCATCGAGGAGGAAGATCACGCTCCACTGAACCATATTGCATATCCGTTATCGCCTTCAACAAACCGGCATGTCGGTCATGTATGACACAAACATTAGGTCGCCCTTGCACCACTACTAACTTCACACGCTCCAGAAACCAATACCAACTATCTGTGTTCTCACTTTCCACAAAAGCAAAAGCAACTGGTAGTACTTGATTATTCCCATCAACACCAATAGCAGTTAGAATCTGACCTTTATACTTTCCTGTTAGAAATATACCATCCATGCATAAAACAGGTCTGCAATGACGAAATGCCATTATACATTGACCTAGTGCAAAAAAGGCTCGACGAAGTATTAACTTTCCGGCCTCTTTTGGATCAGACACATCCATGATATCATAATATGTACCAATATTTCTTTGTCTGATGGTTTCTAACAATCTTGGTAGGTTCTCATAAGATGCTTCGTACGAACCGAATCTCTTCTCAATGACCTTCTGTTTCGCTCGCCACGCCTTCGAATAGCTGATGGTGTATTTAAAATCTTCCTCTATAGTAGTCACTATAGATTTCGGCTCATACCTTAAATTATCAACAATTCGATTATACATGTACTCTGCAATGAAGCTCGATGTAAGAGCAGTATTGGACTTCTCTAATTCTTGTAACTCACATGTATGTTCTGTTACTATAGAGCACTTCCAAATTGTACTCCATTTTTGCTCATAAGCATGTACCCTAAATGGACAGTCCGAAAACACACATTTAACATCATATACTTTCTTGTTAGACTTAACAACTACAAAAGACCGCTTCATTGACAGAGACCAGTACTTCACGGCACTCATCACTTTATCTTTGCCTTTGTACATACCTCCCTCTACTACTTCATTCTCATGATATTCCCACGGCACAGAATTTCCTTCGTTGATCATCAAATTCTTCGAACTGTTACTCTTCCATTCCAGTGGGACAGGAATTTCATTCTCATCTTCAGATGACTCAGTTTCAGATATATTCTCATTCTTCATATCTTCCATTGCCATCTCTTCAACTATATGCTCTATGCGCTCTCCTTCGTCCGCTTCACCCGTCGGTACCATAGATGACAGGTGATGATCACTCTCTTCATTATCTTCCTCATTATCATTGTGATTGTCATGGCTCGGACCTCCTTCTTCTTCTACAACGTGTACCTCATGAACCTCCTTCGTATATGCCTGAGCAAGAAGGACTAGAGGCCACCCACGTTCTACAGCTTTGTTGACGTATTTTCTCCATGTTGATGTTGCATTAAGCGGTACTAACTCCCAAAAAGTGCCCTCCCGAGCACGACTAACCATACCCATGACCTTAACGTCATGTTGGTTGCTGTCAAGCCCAAATATTCGCATCAACCAATTCTGCACACCACTAATTGTTCTCTCATTTGCCCTAGACACCCATCTAGTTACTGAGGCAAATCCTGATAGATCAACCCCGTGTACACCTTGAATAATTTCTCCTTCTCCATAATAAATTTGAAATCCTAACTTCTCCGACATCTGTGTAATCTAAAAATTTCAGCTAAAATAGCTTTTCACTAATATATTACTAATATTATTTCAACTATAACTATTTAATTTAACAATATATATAAAATAAAAATATAAGTAATACTATCGAAATATAATATTAATCGCTTAACAGAAATATAATATTATCTAACAATTAATATAACACACATTAAATAATTATATATAAAATTATTTTTTTACTTACCGAAAATTTTTCTCTTCCTCTCTTCTCCTTCTTCCTCCTCCTCTTCTTCTTCTTATTCTTCTTCTTCTTCTTCTTCTCTTCTCTTCTCTTCTTCTCTTCTCTTCTCCTCTCCTCTTTTCTCCTCTCCTCTCCTCTCCTCTCCTCTCCTTCTGTTCTGTTCTCCCAGCCAGCAGCGGCCGGCCGCGTTATTTATAGCGGCGGCCAAGTCGCCCACTGGACGGGCGACATGGGCCCAGTCGCCCACTGGCCGGGCGACATAGGCCCGGTCGCCCACTGGCCGGGCGACATAGGCCCGGTCGCCCACTGGCCGGGCGACATAGGCCCGGTCGCCCACTGGCCGGGCGACATGGGCCACGTCGCCCATCGGCCGGGCGACGTGAGGCCCGCCATGCCACGTGCACGGTCAAGTCGCCCACTGGTCGGGCGACATGGGCCACGTCGCCCATCGGCCGGGCGACGTGGGACCCGCAATGCCACGTGCCCAGCCAAGTCGCCCACTGGTCGGGCGACATGGCCCAGATAGCCCGCCAGTGGGGCGACAAGGCCCATCTTCGCCCTTCCAACGGGCGACTGGTGGCCTATTCCTGCAATTTTTTGAAAACGGAGACTAGTTTTGTTATTTTTTTAAAAAATAAATTTATTAATAAAAAAAATTCTAGAATCAGCACATGCTTCTACGTCCTGACAGCCGAACCCAGCAGCGGGCTCCAGCTCGACTTGGGTCGCCTGGCCCGAGAGGCCCAGCATCAATGCGAAGTCATCATCCAGAGACCTACCCTGGACGCCGAGGTCACTCGGGCATGCCAAGTCAGCTCTTGGGTCGCGATCGATGGTGAAACTTTTTCGCTCGCCTGGGTGAGTACACGTGCACAGGACAGGTATGCGGAAACTTTTCGAGCCCGGATAATCTTTTTTATTAGGAGGAGGACAAGTCTCAAGTCTCATCAGCCCCTGTGGCTGAAGATATCGTCGACGTTTTCTTCCTATAAAAAAATAATCTGGGTCTCCAGGCCCTGTCCATCGTCAACGTTTGACACGTTGAAATTAAAGGTACTTTGCGATACGCTAAGTTTCACGTACGTACGCTAAATCCACCGACCAAAGTTGCTATTATGCTTATAATTATAAATAAAATAGCTACAAACAAGGAAGACACCACATAGTACTACTAGTGTAAGTTGATGTATGCGTCTGCCCATAAAGCCAACAATCATGTCACTTTGATTTGAAACTGCTGAGTCCTCGATAATAATTTTAAGAGTGGGAATTTGCTCATAAATTCCTCTTGTTTCAAATTTTTTTCCTTGTTTGGGAGCGATTGTAGTAGTTAAACTAAGTAACAAACTGAGGTGGGGCATGATGATATGTTGCTAGGATACTATGAAGGTTTTTTTTTTGGAATTGCTATGCAAAGTAATTTTTGGTGTTTTTTTTATCTAGAGTTTTTTGTGTGTTTTAGTTAAACAAGACCAAACAAAAGTACCTAGGGAATCCCTTTCCACCAAATAATTGACAAACATGTAATCGGTTATATAATTGGAGGGCCGGGGGAGACTTTATAGCTTATATAACTGATGAAATGAATGAACCACTTAAAATAGAGGAACACCACTTCGAGAAAGGTTTCTAGAAAAGAAATAATCTTGGCAGTTCGTGGAGATAGTGGCAGTACCACTACACCCATTATAAACTCTATTTTCTAAGTGGGTAGCACTTTTTTCCTAAAGAAATAAATCATCCTAGTCACTGCATAAAACAAAGATTTACAGTTACAGAGGTGCTCTACTAAAGCAAAACCACACTTTGAAATTGGTCATGTCCCTTTAATTGCTCTCGTAATTATAACTAATAAATCCATAAATTAACTGCTGGAAAAGCACATCTGTACACGGTACACCGCCACCCAGCTAGAGTATGTAGCTTAGGGACATGTATTTTCATTTTTGTACCATGAAACTTACGGTTTTGACACAAAAATAACATAGAAGATTTTTCTCTTTTCAATCCTTCTTATGGATCCGCTTCCCGTCAATGGCGTCAATATAGAGCATAAAAACTCGTCAAACATTTTCTGCCAGTGCAAACTGCAGCGTCTCCTATAGTCTCGTATATATTCTGATCTAAGGCTTGTCTTCGACGCATGAAATTTGCAGGGAGATATCTGGCCAGAGCACATGAAGTTGCTAGCTAGGTATCATGAGAAAGCATATAAGCCTTTTTCTCAGCTGACATCTTTAACTTTAAAGTTGATGGAACACCGGAGCTACCAAGTTGTTCATATAAGTTGGTATGGAATGAACGGCTAAGAGAACCACATTACTAGCACATAAAAGACAGATATTAGGCTCTACTCTCCGGTGTTATATGGCTCAAAACGAAACATGTGCCCTAGCCAAAGTAGCAACGAAAAGTTTTGCCACATGAACAGAGACATGAAAAGACACGTACGGAACATTATGGCCTCAGGTACCATGATCCTCGGATGAGCCTGTTTGTATATTATATGAGATGTAACAGGTCTCCATATTATCATATATATATGAATGTCCATTTCAAAAAAAAACTTCTATGACTATACAAAAAATTAAAAAACAAAGGCAAGGAAATATCAAATTAAATATTAATATTGGCATTGCCAATGCAGCTTTACATGATGCACTTGCAGCTAATAAAAAAAAGAGACCGCCCCATCACATGAGAAACCGGCTCATGCACGGGCCATGGCTCCGGCTCCTACACCGAAGAAGCCGACAGAGCCATACCAAATACACTTGAGAGGAACCGATTTTGTCGATCACGTGAGGAGCCAAATCCATTTCCTGCTCCTAAAAGCATCCCACGATTAATTCACAAAAATATAGGTCTCAGCTAAATCCTAAATGGACATGGACATGGTGTTCCATGGATGCACTCACAGCCCGGGTGGAAAAAAGATGGAAATGAATGGAGAACAAGGAGAGAAAAGGCAGGAGAAAGGAGTAGTTGTAAGCAAAGGAGAAGCTGCGCTAGTGTTGGACGTCGACGTCAACAGTGAAGAGGCCCCGGGGTTTGAATCGATTGCCAAGTCAGGTGGGGTTGAGAGGGACCTAGGGGCAAAAGAGAGATATAGTGGGGAGAATCAAAATACCGCACCCCGGCGGCCACAAATCAAGCTTGTGGCTCTCGGCCGCCCCCCGCTCGCCCACGTGGCCCCCACCCCCGCCTCCCGCTCCCTCCTTAAAACTATCCCCAATTCCCCCGTCCTCCCCCCGATCGATCCATCCATCCTTCGATCGCCGAGTCTTCGTCCATCCAGACTCCAGAGAGATAATTTCTCATTCCTGGACCGATCGCCGCCGCCGCTTTGCTCCTTCTCTGTGCAACTATGGTGGTGCTGCAGTAAACAAGACTGCTAGCTCAAGAGAAGTTTCCAAGAGAAGAGAAGAAGTTTCCAAGAGAGAGAAGTTTCCAAGAGAAGAGAAGAGAAGCCAAGCCTAGAGGGAGAGATGGGGGAGGGCAGAGCAGGAGATGGCCTCATCAAGCTGTTCGGGAAGACAATCCCCGTGCCGGAGACGGCCACCGTGGGCGACGCTGCCAAGGTTGGTCTCGTTTCTCTTCTCCTCCCATGTCCCAACATCTCTCTTTCCCAAGCAGTGATCAGGGGGCAATCAGAATTCCCCCTCCTCCACCTACTGTACTACTACTGGCGGAGCTACAGACTTTTAAGAGCCTCGGCGATCAAAAAATTATATAGAAAAATAGAGTATTCCTCGTTCATACAGAAGGAAAATCTTCCATTTGCACATCATCATCGGCGAGCCGCCAGGGGTCGCCGGGCCACTGCCTGCTAGGTTCCACCGTGGCAACTCATGTACTAGACGATTCCACCGTGGCAACTCATGTACTAGACTAGACGATTTGATGATTTTCTGTTGCAGTTGCTCCTTCCCATAAGATTTTTATATATATATTTAGGATGATGGTTTTCTGTTCTTCCTGTTTTTCCTTTTTGGTATGTAGCTGGTGATATGGAGCCATGCTTACCACTTTTGCCTTCCATTAGCAAGCGAATTTTACCGTATTTTGTCCGTACCTCTCTCTAATAGCAGCGTTCTTGCTGTTTTCGTCCAACGTAGGCTATTGTTTTATGTCAGCCGAAGAAACACTTGGTAGTTTATTCAGAGGTGGTGCAGGATTTAGCTTTGCCCTTACTTTGATTTTGCCGCCAAATATCTTTTATTACACTACTGGGCTCCAGAAGCTGCTATATCAACCACTTCCGATTGCAACATCATTAATTTGTTTCTTGAGCTCTAATTCAGCACATCATGCGCCCTATGATACGCGATCAATTACATCACCATGCTTTAGTGTTAAAATCACACCACCAACAGCTGTTTTGGTAGCAATCGAGAGTTAAAAAGAAAATAAATAACATTAAGGATTCACTGATCCAACCGTTCCTGTATATCCTTTTGGATGTGAACTTCTAATTTCTCACCAATAAAGCTGAAACTTTAACGCTCTTGCAAGAGCTTCAGTAGCTCAAGAACTGAACAAGCTTATCTGCATGGCTGCAGGACGTACAACAAAGAGGCAGCAGCGGCACGACTGATCCTAAGGATCAAGAGAACACCCTTAAGGACTCAACGGGCTCGCCTCCGCAGCAGGAGGTTGCGGACACTGAAGACTCGTCTTCTGCCAAGATCTCCTCGGAAAACAAACAGCAGGGCGAGGTGGCCAACCAGAAGGAGAAGCTCAAGAAGCCTGACAAGATCCTGCCGTGCCCCCGGTGCAACAGCATGGACACCAAGTTCTGCTACTATAACAACTACAACATCAACCAGCCGCGCCACTTCTGCAAGAACTGCCAGAGGTACTGGACTGCTGGCGGTGCCATGCGCAACGTGCCTGTGGGTGCAGGACGGCGCAAGAGCAAGAGCGCATCAGCCGCTTCCCACTTCCTTCAGAGGGTCAGGGCCGCTCTGCCCATCGATCCCCTCTGCACGGCTGCCAAGACAAATGGCACGGTGCTCAGCTTCGGCTCTGACATGTCCAGCTTAGACCTCACAGAACAGATGAAGCACCTGAAGGAGAAGCTCATCCCAATAGCAGGGATCAAGAATGGCGATGAACGTTCAGTTGGCTCTTGCACTGAAGGACCTGCGAAGGCAGAAGACTCAAACCAAAAGGAGAATGTTACAGCAGAGAAATCTGCAAAAGTTGTTCAGCATCCATGCATCAACCCCATGTGGCCATTTAGCTGTGCACCACCACCTGCCTGTTACAGGCCAGGCAGCATCGCAATTCCATTCTACCCGGCAGCTGCTGCCTACTGGGGCTGCATGGTTCCAGGAGCTTGGAATACCCCATGGCCGCCTCACTCCCCGTCCGAGACAGTTTCGTCCCTTAGTACTGCTTCTCCAGCATCCACGAAGTCCAATTGCTTCACACCAGGAAAGCGCCCCAGAGACTGCAACGAGGAAGAAGATATCAAAGGAAATGGCAAGGTGTGGGTGCCAAAGACGATCCGAATCGATGACGTGGATGAGGTGGCCAGGAGTTCTATATTGTCGCTAATCGGGATCAATGGCGACAAGGCGGGCAAAGATGGCAGAGGGTGCAAGCTTGCAAGGGTTTTTGAGCAGAAAGAAGAGGCAAGGACGGCAACTCACTCAGTCATCAACGGATTGCCGTTCTTGCAGGGGAACCCAGCTGCGCTTTCACGGTCCTTGACCTTCCAGGAGGGATCTTGAGCATCATATGAACCTCAATTCTGCGAAGACGAGCCGTTTAGCGCGGCACAGCTGAAATTTTGTACATTAGAGGATTGTATATGTAATGGAGGGGTGTATAACATAGCTCATAGCTGCAAGCGGACCTTGAAACTATACAATATATATTTGTAGATAGCCATATATATGGGTCGGGGAAGGATAAGGAGAGCAAGTTCCCGTATTTGTGGATAGATACTAAATAATACTACAAAGATTGGACTATTTGATTGCAAAATTGTTTTTCAGCAATAGCATCGGATGTTCTGAAGAATTGGCTTATGGCCCATTTCAGTGAGCAAAAGTGGTCCACCGTATCCACCGTATTCTTGGAAATTTGATACTTTTTGGCATATATTCGGTTCGTTTCCATTTGTCGATTTGTTCCTGCATAAGAATTGTCAGCTTCTGAAGAAACAATATCTGAGTCGTTTTTTTTAGAAAATTGCACCATAGGCCCTAAACTTGCGCAGTTGTCTCAACTAGAACTCGAACTTATGATTTGCACCCTTAACCCTATGAATTTGTGTACTTATCCACTAGCCCATGAGCTTGCATGCTTGACAGGCCCCCCAAACTTGCTTGGTTCTCTCACCGAGGCTGCTTAAATTTTGTTTCTATTCTGGTGGATTTGGTGAGATAACCGTGCAAGTTCAAGGAGGAGCAAGAAAGGAAACTGCTTCATGTTTGAGGGGCTAGGTGAGATAATCGAGCAAGCTCAGGGGCCTCCGGTGCAATTCTCTCGTTGTCAGTATCTTTCCTTCCGGGCTTATCCTTCGTTTCTTTATTCCTTTTATTTGAGATAAAAGGATCATGAAAGTGATACAAAAAGTGGACAAAGGCACAGAAGAAAGTAGGAAAGCGATATACAACTACTAAATGTCCCACTGACCTCAAATGCCAAAGAGGAATAAATTATTGCTTTCCGCCTCCACACAAACTGGATACTGCCAACTGTCCTGCAGAAAAATCTAACCAATAAGAAAAGAAGGTCACAAAAAATATTAAAATTCACACCAAATTCTCGTCTGAATATCTGATAAATCAGACCGATATCCAACATGGCACCATGCGATCTGAAAGAAAGAGAAGCTTCTGCAGAAAAAAGTCTAGTCTCTGTAATTAGGCATAAAGTGTCTGCTTCTGAAACAAACCCCAAAAATGATAACTATAGTGTACTTCAGCCTAATCGCTGACTTTTTTTTCTTAACTGACTGGTAGCACGCTTGTCCTTGTCTTTATGTTATAATAAAAATAAACAATAACATAGCCTAACTCTAATTTTATAAAATGACAAAAAAGCTGTATTTGTATTTATATAGAAACAATGATATTCTGTAATTGGTTCTGCTCTGTGCATGTTGATATGACAGTATGACACAGCAGTAATTATCTTCAGCTGAAACTTGAAATTTGGGATCCATAAATACGAACGAAGTCTTCGTACTCATCATGAAACATGTGCTGATAGGTACTACTAATAAATAAAGTTTCCCCTTTGTTAGGTAACACTCGACCATTTTAGAATATTTCCATAACATGCATTATTACCACCACTCATCTACTTTTCACTCATTGACATCTGGTAGTGCCGTAGTGGCAACTCCATTTAGACCATTGTCAACCAGTTTAATAGGCCAGCATGTTTGACCCTGAATCAAAACTTCCAATGTCCATGTGATATCCAGTCTACTTATTACAATAACATGCAAATTTTGCAGCCAAAGATTGGATAAAGATTAGCATAAAAAAAAAGTTCGATTTAGGAAAAAAAAAGTTGTTCCATGTCTGCAGCATAAAGGATAAAGTTTCTAACTAAGCACAGCTCTAATTAGACTACATTTATGACTTTTATTACTCTCTCAACATGTGAAAAACGTTGTTAACTCTTCACTAAAAGAACATACAGGGTAAAACCATACTTTTTTGCAAAGTATTGGACGCGCACCATGTCTATTGTTGTGACTTTCGGCCATGTTATGAAACAAGCAAATGATCCCTTTTGACATCTAAAGGTCAAACCCAATAAGCAGTTCCCTTTTGGTGTCTACATACCATTGGTAGCTTAAAACCTTAAGGACATAAACTTTGGCAAACTTTTTTAGTGCACTTTCCCATCAAAGGCACGTAACACAAAAAGCTGCACTAGAATGCTATGGTCACTGAGAGAGTACCTACCTTCTGGTCCACAATAAGTATTTAACAAATTCATCATGGTAGCTTTGAAAATTATTTTATGTATAAAGTCAAGCTTAACTAAAAAAAGAAGAAAAAAAGAAAAAAAGATAGATGACAATGAGATTTCAACGAATCCACCATGGACACAGTAAGAACAGTGGGCACGTCATCCTAAACAACAGGAAATGTCTAAGCAGATAACCCTTTTGGTTGTTTTTACTACAACGAAAAATCCAAAGTATACAATTGGAAAATGTTTAATTCCATCCTTGTCTATGTATAAAAAAGAAAACGAAAACTAAGATGAATTATGAAGGTTTCTAATCTGAAGACATCAGATTTCCTTAACTTTTAAGCTACTTCCAAGTCCTTAAAATGATCTTGGCAGTGAATTGAACAACATATCATAAAAGTAATGCTGTTTCTGTAAGTGGATTGTGATTTTCCACAGGCATAATATATGGAACAATTCTAAAATTTGGCTTGGAAAGTTGTAGGTTGTAACCTGACTATAACTTGGAGACCTTGGTATGTTTATCTAATCCTGATACCTGCCAAGTAATATGGAAATGGGCAGCCCGCTAAACTGTTCAGCTTATCCTGTAACACAATTGTAAAAACACTAACACACATTAGTGACATAAACTCTGAGGATAATGTCAGACTTAGTAGATTTGTTTTTTTAAGATAATTAGTATGTAATTTCAGATCTCAATTTCACATAGCAAAAAATAGCTGGCATGGTGTCATGGATGTCAAAAATACTGAGTACTAGTTCTATTGATCTTACAAAAATAGATATGACATGATTAGTTGACTCTCTTAAAAAGTTTAAAGCACATATCTGTACACACTATCACACAATGACAGAAATACAATACAGGTCTGTGTTATTCAAAATGACAGAAAACATGAGATATGTTACAGTACAATATGATTCAGGACAAACATGAAATCGTACTCATTAAAGTTGAACAATGTCAATGATATAAAACTTCAAAGATTTCAGGAAAGATCTAGTCATTGTTAAAGTTGAATGACGATATAAAACTAAATATTTCAAGGCACGCTGAAAGATCTCACCATAATACTAGTCACTGTCGCTTCGTTGGCATCATCATGGCTGATATGGATATTGCTTCTCTGTGTGTTGCCACTTAATATTATACAGCTCCATGCGTCCTCATCCACTCATACATCTGTGGTACAAATGTAAGATCAGTCAATTCAAGCAGAAAAATGCAGTATCCGTGTATAAACTCCAACAGACAAATTATGCAGAAAAGTGCAAAAAAATGGGATCAGTTGTGATGTCACAATTGAAGCAAAATGCACTTCCACATGCTTGGCCTGACCACACTTTTGAACCTGGGTATGGAATGTCAAAAAGAATGATCCTGTCCAGCACAACTAAGTTGACCCAACAAACATAATGGTATAACGGCGTGCCTTCGATCGGAGGAAGTAGGGAGGGGAGATCGGTGTGTGGGCGCGAGGTCTCGATCGTCGGGCTGGAGCCGTGATCGCGAGCAGCTAGGGCAACGAAGCGAGGAAACAGGGAGCACCGCCAGGTGCCCAAGGGAGATATAAATCTCAATCCTGGGCTGATTCCTTCATTAACAGAGTTGGACTTTTATAGTCCTTACAATCGGACTCTGACTCTCAACTTGTAACGCTAACAAACTCTCACTATTAATCCTGACGAAATATACTAAGACTCTCAACTAACCAAAGACTCTTAACTAACCAAATCTTTTTGTGAACCGTTGTGAACCACACCAAGGCCGATAGGCCTGAACCTTGCACCAATGGTCGACTCCAGCCTTCAGCCTTCAGCCACTTCTATCACGCCTCTTGTATGACTTGCCGACCATAACACATAACATCCTTGATAGTCAATCCCTGGAATGTGGGCAACGATTGCAGAAGCTTCTGGAATACTGACAGAAGCAGTGAAATACTAATACAAAACTAAAAGGGGTCGTAGAAGCTTATAAGAATATACAGTACCACCACAGAACACACGACTTATTAGTTATCTGTCAGTATCCCAACATTAACGAACTGAACCTACAACTTAGGTACAGTTTGTACTGTCACTAGTGTTTCCAGATGATCCATGATGGCAAATTCTCCGTGCTGCATAGTAAAAGAAAAGGTACAAAGACTCACAACCCGCAGTGTTAATGTTTTCAAATCTCACAACATCCAGACAAAATACCCACTCAACCCGTCATTACTGGAATGGATATCAAAATGTAGTCTTCACCGGAGATTCATCGCTGGCAGTCCAGTTTTTCAGGGCGGGTAGGGCTGGGCCTATTGAGTATGAATGCAGACAATCATTGATTCAAATATATCACGATTTCTTTTCTTGGATAAATCACTTGAAGTGTTAAGCTACACAGTACAAACATGATTGGAGATATTTGACAGAACAACTAATCAAATTTTCTCCATTCAGGCTTAGGCAACTACTTCAAACTGATTGACATCATTCCTCAGATATATCTACTTCATGATTGACATCATTCCTCAGATATATCTACTTCATTGGATATTGCAGCCCCCTGAATCTGGTCCTCGCCGCACATTTCCATAGGCAGAGAGTTCAAAAAGATCCATGTCCCGTCCTGCCAATATCAAATAGGGTGATTCAGTAAGACAACCTGAATCGCTAGTGCTCCTCGAAAACAAAGACTGTTTTAAGACAGATATTATTTACCTGAAACCCTACAGTATGCACTCTTCTGTATGAGCTCAGATTTAGATATTTCAGTCTTGTTGCCTTTAGATCGATTCACCGTAGCCTGCAAGCATAAATCTCTACATGAGTCATCTGTTGTGGTTTTGTGACTTCTAAAAATAAACAGGTTCATCACACTAGTCATACATAATGCTTGCCACACTGTTTTCCCAGCAAGATATGACACTAGTGTGTTTCAACCACACATGATTTAATTTACTACCATGGCAAATCACTAGCCGGTTGCCTTGCGCTGCAATGGGTTTCTGGTAAAACGGCTTTTACTGCCATAAGCTCTAGCGATTGAGGTCATTGTTCCAATCTTCTCTTTATCTGGATTTCACACGGCTTTTACTGCCATAAGCTCTAGAGATTGAGGTCATTGTTCCAATCTTCTCTTTGTCTGGATTTCACATGTACAATTAAGCCACAAACAAACTGAGTAGGTTAACAAGTGGAGCCATCTATGCATTATGTGGCACACACTATACATAGACCATTCCTTGCATAGACCCTCATGTAGAACCAACAATCACCACCCACTGTGCTTTCTTATAGATGTAAAGATAATCAGAATCAGAATAGCTATTTTAGTCCTCCAAATTTTGCCCAAGGCTCAATTCCGTCCAATAACTATTAAAATGGATCTTTTAGTCCTCAAAATTGTCTATGGGCTCAATTTCATCTTCCAACTATTAAGATGACCGTTTTGGTCCTCAAAATTTTATTTTTGGGGTCATCTTGTCCCTCGTCCAACATGGCATGCCATGTTGCCACACCTTATCAGCAAAAACTGAAGACTCCTAGGGTTTCGCGATGACAAGGCAGAACACCATGTCCCTTCTACCTGTTCCTACTATTCCCAATCCCTCAAAAATGCACCAAACCAAAATCCCACTGATCTAATTGTCACCCAAGCCCATCTCATGCCCTTGCCTTCATCCCTATCTGGTTGTAACAAAAGTTGCTTGAATAAATATACAAATGAGATGGAGGTCGGTGTTAGGCTAAGATGCCCCCGTGACATGTACCTAGTCTTACATTCTGTTACAGTATATTAGGGATATCTCTATATTAGGTAGATTAGGATTGTATATCCGTATCCTACCTTGTAGGAAAGGCTTCTTGCCCTCCAAGTCATGTACGCCTATATATTCAGCCCCAAGGCTCAGGCTAATACATCCATCACAATATACACCAATTCTATCTTTCTACACATTCCCATTGGTCAGGCTCAGACACAGGAAGGAGGTTCTTGGCAGCTCCGAAGTCAAGGATTATTGTGGTTTCAACTATTAAATAGACCAAGATTGTGTTATTAAAGACCTGTTGTCTTGTCTATCAATTATCAAATGAAGCTTGGCGCCTTGGCGGTGTTGTATCCTCATTCAGCTGCACAATGCGAATGATATTATGCTAACTAAAATAAAAGAGTAAAATGCACGCCAGTCCTTGAACTTGCCTCGAGGTGCAATGCAAGTCCACAAACTTCCAAAATGCACATCAAGGTCCCTAAACTTAATAATCATGTCATGTGAAGTCCAAATCACTCTAATTTGAACTAATCCGCCTATGTGGCACGCCGATTGCACGATGACATGGCACCAACAAGTGGGTCCCACATCTAGGCTCATCATTTATCTCCCTATACGCAGGCCACATCTCGGAGCAATGTCAACACGCAACAGCAGTGGCGGAGCACGGCACAAAATCAGGGGGGGGGGGGCAAATTGACAGAACACAAGTGAAATATTGTTGACATCAGAAATAAAGCCATATATACTCTATATATTTAACCAGTAACATATCAAGTGAAAAAAAAAGTGACTACAGAGACTGTCCGACTAATCTTAACCAAGGCATATTCCTCTTCCCCAAAGACATCTCATTCATCTCGTTTTCTTTTGTAAAAAGAATGCAAAGATGGAGTTCGCAGACGAACTATTGATTTGGTACCTGCAGACAGTAGGCTGGCAGTGCTCCGGCTAGTTGGAGTCCTGCTGCTAGTGCTAGGATGCTGGCTTGCTGCAGAGTGCGGGCTGCACCGTTGCGGCTAGCGTCGGCGGCGTTGGGGAAAGCAGAGAAGTATGGCGATGACAATGAGGTGGCCACCGTGCTAGATTGTAGGAGTCAGGATGATGGCGATAGTGCCACGGCGAGTCACGAGTAGAGACGGCGTCGAAGCGGAGGCGGAGACACTTGCATCGGACGTCCGTCGAGCCGTCGAGCGTGACTGGACTGACCGGTGCCTCCTCTTACCTGTTCCACTCTAGGCTATTGTCCTTGCTTTACGTGGGCTGAAGAAGACTCCCTAATTTCGTCTTGGACAAGGGGGGGCCGGAGCCCAGTTTGGCCACTACTGAGCTCCGCCTGTGCACAACAGGCTAAGTAGGGAAGGGTAGAAGTGATATTTTACTTGTGTCTACATAGCCATCATGAAAACCTATGGGTCTTTAGGTGTGGCAACCTGGCATGCCATGTATTTGAGCACCAAAATGGCCATTTTCATAGCTGAAGAACGGAAGTGAGCCCAAAATAAAAATTTGAGGACCAAAACGGTGATTTTCAAACTTGAGTGAGGAAACCGAACCTCAGGCAAAAGCTTGAGGGGGAAGAAAACTGCTATTCTGCGTAAAGATAATCATGCTCCCTTAATAAAGCATTGGCCTATTGGGTAGATTATGGGAAGTTTTGTTCTCGCTTATCTCATTTGTGCATTTTTTAATTAACAGACGGGCAATAGAATGATTCTCAAAATAGAAACTATGAGAAGAGTTAGTACAGATGAACTGAACAGATGTGACGTACCTGCAAAACCTGGCAATTCTCCAATGTGCTCTTCCCGCCCTGTCAATTTAACAAGATCAGTGATATGCTACAATACAATGCCACAAAAAACGTGTGTATATATACCATCTCATAAAAAGCACTAAAAATTGGAATGGTAGCGCTGGGTTCCCAGGCTTTTGCACCAATCTGCACAAAAATAACAGCAAAGGAAAGCGTCGGTACAAGTGGTGTGGGATTGTCATTGGAATCAGGGACCTTGGAGTAGGGCACGATGTGGTCGTAGTCGTGGCAGAGGCAGCCGGAGCACCCCACGAGCTTGCGGAAGACGATGTTGCCGAGCGCATCGCGGCGCCACCTCTCCGGGTCGCGTCCGGGCACCCGCTCCGCCTTCTCCCAGCACTGCTGCTTCACCGCGTACGAGAAGCTCCGGGGCTCCGACGCGGACGGCGGCGGCGCCGTCAGCAGCAGCTCGTCCAGGTCGGCGGCGACTGCGGCAGCGGAGGCAGACGAGCGCGGGGAACTCGGGCGAGCCGTGGCGCCGAAGGATTGCGGCGGCGGCGGTTGCCGATCACTTCGGCGGCGGCGCATCGGCTTCCGACCCACAATTGCAACCTCGTAGTCAGTAGATGGGGAGACAGACGAGATGAGCCGCTCGGAGGTGTGTGCCTTGCGGACTTGCCGTCAAGGCGTCCGGAGTTTTGAGACGCTGCCAAGTGGGGCTTCCCGGATAAGATTGAAGAAAGAAAAAACCAGAGTTTTTGAAACTTGCGTTTTGGAATGACACTTTTGGAATAACAAATTTATCAGTTTCAATGGCAATTCAGTTTTGATTTGAGAATTTCTTGGTTCATTTTTTTCGTTGATCCAAATTCTGTGTATGCGGCGGGCACAGGGTGGGCGGGTTACGAGTTTATAGAGAGCTATAAGCATACTTTTTAAATAAATCAGAGTGGAGAAGAGAACTCAGCAAGTTCAAAAACCGGTAGCGAAAAATCCACTCATAGTGTATACAGATCATGCTGCCAAGAAGGTTTTGGTTCCATACTACAGTTTTTTTCCTCAAAAATAAGACTACAGATGCCCGAGCACAAACTTTGTGAAATTTTGACCAAAAATGAAGACAGTAAATCTTAATGACAGTTCTAACAAAAAAAAATACCGTCATTTACATGGTACTTGAATGTGCATACCATGTTACTCCATGTCTACGGTCAATTATTGCATATATTTCAGGACATCCAATTTTACAAGAAAAGCACAATGTTTCAGGACATCAGCGTATCTGTGTTACTCGAGGCATCAAAATGAGCATCAACAGCACTTTCTACAATTAGGTGAGCCACAAAAAGCTCAATCCATAAAAAAAGTTATTCTATAATTTTAACAACAGAAGCACCAAGGACTCCCCTTGATTGATGGCAGAAATTCATGTAAGCCAAAAATGCATGAATACATTGCTCCAACTGTCCCACTGCTGCAGGAAGAACCAGAGAAGGTTTTCATGACTCATATATGGGCACCGGTAGAAAAGGGAATGGGGCCACAGAAGCATAGGCAACTGGAGGGCGTGATTGCACATGAGACGGTTTCCTTTCTTGGCGTTTCTGTTGCGCTCTTTCTTCGTCCTGCAGATCAGCCCCATACAGAATTCCGTCCAGCTCACTTTTCTCAGCCAGTTTATGCACCTTTTGTTCATTAGGTTGCCGATGTAACAGAAGTCCAGCCATGAAGGCAGGGAGATACAGTAGGCTACCATAGAACATTCTCCTCGCAGTCTTCGGACTTGGTTCCAGCACAAATGATAGAGCTCCAATGGTAAGGCCTAATGTTAGGAGAGATGCTTCAAGACCAAACCACTCAGATGTGAGGCCCCCTACAAGAGTTAATTCCATAAGATCTCAAATTTACAAAAAAAAAAGTAGAAATTTAATATGGTTAGTACTTACAGTTGTATGCAAATAACCCCAAAGGTAGCATGTACAGACAATTTCTTAGTGACACCCATGCAGTTCTTTTACCAGTAGGGTCAGCAAAAGAAAACATTCGATACCTGCACCAAACAGCCAATCACATGGCCACAATTTTCATATAGACTCTTTACAGACAGATCTGCTAGTGACTGAACTGGGACAAGTTACTTACCCTCCAGCAAGGTAATCATTTCGACATAAGTACGCGAGAGCCATAAAGTGAGGTATTTGCCAATAGTACAGTGCGGCAGGGAGAATCATCGCATTTAGTGACAGTTCGGTTGAAGCTGCTGCCCACCTATACAGAAAAAGACACGGTAAAGGGTCACATCTTACAAAACATGTATACAGCTCTATTAACATATTCAACAGTCAACATATCAAAGAGGATCCCAACAAAATACTTTACAGCATGAATTGGCCAATATTAGACACACTTGAAGGTTTCCAGAAACTTTTTATATGATTTATAGGAAACTGCAGGGCATCATGGATGGGTGGATATTGCTTAAGGATAGATGCAAAGACTGGTCAAGATCACAATTTTGTACATGATATTTTAGAGTCAGTCACATTCTAGAAATCAAAGTTACTTAGTGCAATCATGATATGTCCTTGACTAACAATAGACAACTTGATTCTTAGGAGACCAAATCAAATGCATTTCATACTCTCACTTTACCCCTGTGCGAGTCAGCCATAGTCCCATGATCCAAGCACCCCAGAGAAACTCAACTAGTAGGCACTGCTTCATACATTTACAAAGTGGAATCAAATTCACAATTTGGTTGCTACTGAGAGAACTTTTCCTTCGATATAGACCGACTACTGTCAATTACGTATGTTCTTTCATGCAGAAAATATATACAGTGCCATTGCACAAACAACTGCTCAAATTTCACCTAAGAATACCAAAAATGGTTAGTAACTTACCCCAGAAGAGGTGGAATGGCACCAACGACTGCCCCAACCCATGTATTAACAGGGTGTATTTGCTTCAATGGCGTATACACAAATGCGTACAGAACAAGATTAGAAGCTGCAAGCCCAGCTGCCAAGCCATTAGCCTGCACAAACCTTGCCAATTTTTTGCATGTTTAGTTCCAGTGTCAGCTTTCTATCTACTTCAAGCTTAGTAAATTTCAAAAGAACGTAGGATATACATCTACAGAATGCAAAGAGAAAGCAATAACCTTCCAGGCCAGCAAAGCTGTTCCTGCAACTCCAACACTTGTAGCCCACATGGCAGCATGTCCAGGACTAATGCGGCCAGATGGCAGGGGCCGTCGCATTGTCCTTTTCATTTTAGCATCATTTTTTATCTCGAACACCTGAAAGTAGGTGTTAATGATGAGCGAGAATACTGAGTTGTCTTGGGGCAGCTAAAGTAAGTACAGCAAGTTAAACCAAATCCATTTGCGTCAAAAAAAGTTAAACCAAATCCAAGTATGGCGTAATGTGTGGGAAGGAGGATACATTAAGAAAAATAGTATTTGCTGCAGGAGCATGAAGAACCAAAGATTTGCATGCATGTTAGTATAATATATATTGATTTAGCATGTAAAAAAGTAAGACATGTATACCTGGTTGAGGGTATTTGCAGATGCTGCAACCATCATTGTACCAGCACATGTGCAACAAAGTCCGCCAATGTCCACAATGTTGCCACTACCGAGCACATAGCCAGCCCCTGATGTTGCTACAACAAGAGCACTAAATACAAATGTTGGATCAATGATTAGAATTTATATCTTCAGTCATCAGTTACAAAGGGATCCAAAATGAACATGCAAGGTTGAATCCTGAACCACAAGATTGACTGAACCTCCAAGTGAGGTGACACACTGCTATATGATATCTAGAGACATTAGGCGAATCAATAATTCTTACACTGAGTGCAAAGGTTGTAAAACTGAAAGTTTTGACACCCAATTTGTAGCAAGCTGGGATTGAAAATCACACTCTCTCAATGAAAAGTGACAATGTCCCAAGGACTTAAATGTCAGTGAGACATCAAGTGGCAAATCCTAAAATGCTGCTGGAAGAAATAATGAATCACTGTATTTCTTAGCAACAGAAGGCTAGTTGCATAAGGTCTGGGCAAAAGATAGATGTCCAAGAAAGAAGTTTGACTTGAAGTCTGAATACAGCCTATGGATATCAAAACAGAAAGGTGATTGTAATAACGAACATGGAACGAAGAGCACATAGCTGAACGTAGCAGGTTAGCAAGTTCAGTGCCAGGGATTACATTTGACTTGGAAGTATGTATAGATTAAACAAATGAGGATCTACACCACACATGTGATATGTACCCAAAACATGAGAAACTGAACGCATGGAACCAGAGATTTTAGGCAAATAATCCTTTGTTATCTTAAAAATCTTTTCCCCGTGGGGGTGACAAACATCCTGTCTATCTGTCCAGTACCAGTATCAAATATCTCAATTATAGCAAGATGACACTTAACTTTCTTACCACTGAATGGACATTAGCTCTATACCATTATAATTTATAATAGTGCTTTATGTAGCTATTTTTATACGTAGACGACAGGCAGACAGGAAATCCCTCTGTCCCAAAGAAATGCCATTCTAGTTTTTTTCATAAATCAAACTATCTTAATTAGTTAAGCTTGGCCAAGTTTATGGAGAATACTATCAACATTTGACACCAATATGAAAATATGTTCTTATTTGTTATCTCAATGTGACTGAATGTGCTCGGTAGAGAAGACCATTTTACAGACTATGGATGTGCTGCTAGGTTCAAACAAGAAAAGTGACAAATGTGACTACAACTGATTGAATTTTGAACTACTGTCTCAATTAAATTTACACTCTAACTAGAAAGGAGTGGTACCATCTAATGTTCTAAGGATTTAGTAACGTAGTTGACATTAACTAGTACAATGCTCATGTAGATTTAGTATCAGCAGAAATACCATTTAGCATACATGCTCGTGCAGAATTAAACATGATAGAAAATGCCTACCACAAATGTAAGAAACATATTCTTCAAACTTCAAAGTTCCTAGCTAACTTAGAATAGAGTTAAAGATCAAATGTTTGCAGAAAAAAAAAAGCATCACAATGGTTAAGTTAGCACAGACAGCATCAGCCACAGAAGAATTCTCACTTAGCAAGAAGTCCATGCAAAAGTTTTGACAAATATGGATTCTACACGGTATACATTAAATACCCCTCAACATGTTTTTGCTCAATTTTGATAAACATGTGCCAAATATATGCATAAAAAATACTAGTTCTAATTTTCTCAGAATTCAACATTAGTAGCAAAGATTCTTATCAAACTTTAGTCCTTAAAAATCTACAGCTTCATACAACTATATAACTTAGATACTTAGATATACAACAACAGTAAACCAAGTGAAGCAGCACCTATCCTAGTGATATCTGCAGTCGCATGAAATGATGCCGTGTTATTCAATTTATATTCGACAGTTTCTCCGAGAAACATTACAGCAGATCCATGGTTACGATGGGCTGAGGGGAGAGAAAATCACGCACCTGAGGCGGGCTTTCGAGAGCTCCCAGTAGCAATTCCCGTAGTGCCGCAGAGCGTCGGAGATGGATCCGGTATGCTGCGAAACGGATACAGCCGCTGCCGCCGCCGCCGCCGCTTCTTCCACGATGGTGTTCGCCGCGGCAGTGGACGGGGCGGAAGAGGAAGAGGTACGCGCCGAAGCAATAGGAGCGAGCGACGTGGCCGGGTGGTGGATGGGATCGAGGAGGAGGCGAGAGCGGAGAGCCCGCACGGCGGAGGCGGCGGTGGCGCCGCCCCTCCACATGGCGGCTACGGGTACCGGCTGCGGCGACAACGAGGCCCGGTGGTGACCGGTGGGAATGGGACTGCGGCTGCGTCTGAGGCAGGTCGAGATGGTGAGCTGGGCTGAGAAGACCAGGACCCAGGAGTGAAATGGGCATATGAGATGGGCCGGGCCCAAGTGTGTCTTGACATAGGGTGGCCAAAGCGTTTGTGGTCTGATGGTTACAGGTTCTTTTTTTTTTCTAGGGACTCTGATGGTTACAGGTCTTAGTAATACCTCAGGTCTGACTCGCGATCGTGTCGAGTTTACGTCCATTAATGAAAGGCCATAAGGGCCAAGGTGTGATCAAAAAAATACCTCAGGTCTTTAATTCTCAAAAAAGAAAAAAAATACCTCAGATCTTGATACGAGTATATTTTTCGAACGGGGGATTCCCCATTTCCATTAAAGACTTAACCGAAATACATGAGAGTTTAAGAGTCGTTCACAGAAAGCAAAAGAACAAGAGCGTCCAGAGTTATGTCTACCGACTCACTATATGGCTGAACGCTGGGCCTTACAACAGGGCACTATAGAAACACACACATATAAAAGTTGCAGAGGCATGCTGAAGAGTACACATGTAGATGAAGTAGTCGTTCCCGATTACTCCTGGGATTCATCCTTCTGAGCTTCATTGTGGGTGCTTAGGGTTGAAGCTTCGGTCTCCTCCGTATCTTGAGCGGCATCAGCTGGCGCTGGCATGATCCTGAGCTGAGCTGGAGCTGTCGTCTTTGTCGTGAGGAGCTGCACAGCGAACTTGAACATGGAACCGACGTCCGTGATCAGCATCTCTTTGTCGCCCATCTTCAGAAGACCTGCCCAATATTTCATCAAAGCACAAGTGTGACTAATAATTGTCAGGGGGTTTTGATATCTTTTTTCCTTCAAAACATATGTTGTTTCTTGTTTTCTAGGTGGACCAACAGATAGCTCCAATGCCAATGGCATGGAATTGATTAGAATTTTTCATTCATTTGTAACACCATGACCAAAATTGGTCAAACGTCTTAGGGATGTCAGATGCACCAATTGCAGTAGCAATGGTGGCCCAGATACACTTAGCTGTAGAGCAAGTGAAGAAAAGATGATTCACAGACTTTGTTTGATCACAGAAAAGGCAAGTTGGATCACCATGCCATCTTCTCTTAAGGAGATTATCTTTGGTCAGAATGGCCTTGTTGGCAATCAACCACAGAAAGATTTTTATTTTAGGTGGGACTTTGCCTTTTCAGATGTGTTTGAAGGATTGACCACTATCAACATGAGTTAGGGCGTTGTATACAGATTTTACTGTAAATCTTTTTTTCACCTAGTTTCTAGAAAATTTGATCATTCTCTTCATTGAGCCGAGTTTTATGGATATCATTAAGAATGTTGTCCCATTGATTTTGAAGTTCTGGGTGAGCCATCTACAGAAGGTTACTGGCCTCTCCCCACTAATTAACTGGGATACTTTAATATTTTGTTGATCACACAACTTAAAAAGGTCAGGGAACAAATAAGCCAAGGGTTCATCATATAACCAAGCATCAAGCCAGACTCTAGTGTCAGCTCCATTTCCTATGTTAACTTTTCTACCCTGCAAGTAGATGTGTTTGATCTTGAGTAGATCAGACCAAATGGGAGAATCAGTTTTCCTGTGTTTCACAGAAGGTACTAATTCATTTCTGATGTATTTATAGTATATGATGTCTTGCCATAAGCCATTTTATTTTTCCAGCTTCCACCACCACTTGCATAGTAGACTAACATTCATCAGATTAATATCTTTAATGCCCAGTCCTTTTTTTTGCTTTTGTAAATTTTGACCCATCTAACTAGATGATACTTCCTTTTGGTATGGCCACCTTGCGAAAAAAAGGTTTTCCTGATTTTGTCCATTTTTTGATGATAGTTTTTGGCAGTCTATATATGGACATATGATATATTGGGGCACTATTTAGGCTGGAGGTTATCAGGGCAAATCTGCCAGCAATAGACATGGATGATCCCTTGCAAATATCTAGTCTTTTGTCAGTTTTCTCTGATAGTGGAATCCAGTCAATAACATGCAGTTTGCAAGGGCTCACAGGCACTCCTAGGTATTTAATTAGGAAGTGAGTGGTTTGACAATTGAAGATATCTGCATATGTCATTGTCATATTCTCATGATCATTAATTAGAAAAAGCTCACTCTTATTGAAGTTGATCTTTAACCCAGATAACATTTCATATAGGTATAAAAGGAGTTTCATATTTCTAGCTTTCCTAAGATCATGTTTCAGACAAACAATTGTGTCGTCTGCATACTGGAGTATGGCGACTCCATGGGGAATGATATGACTGACCAAGCCCTCAACTAAACCATTTCCTTGAGCTTTAATGACCATTCTAGTAAGACAGTCAGCTACAAAGTTAAAAAGTATAGGAGATAAGGGGTCTTCCTGTCTAACACCTTTGTAGCTTTGATATAAGGACCAATCATGTTGTTCATCTTGACACTAACTGTCCCCCCTGAGATTACCTGACTGATCCAACTACACCACTTGGTGTTAAAACCTCTAGCTTCTAGACATGAGAAAAGCAATTTCCAGTTAACTTTGTCATAAGCTTTTTTGAAATCTAACTTAAGCACTATACCACATTCTTTTCTAATTTTGGTTTCATGTAGGATCTCATGAAGTACCATAACCCCTGACATAATGTTTCTACCTTTCATGAATGCGGTTTGAGCCTGAAGGATTAGCTTGTCAGCATATGATTCAATCCTCAAAGTTTTTATAATCACCTTATATAAACAATTGAGGAGACAAATTGGTCTGAATTGCTGTATCTTGGCTGCATCAGTCACTTTTGGGAGAAGAGTGATTATACTATAATTAATCCTGCTAATATCCACTCTCCCTTCATGAAAATCTTCAAATAGCTGTATAATGTCACTTTTAACAATTTGCTAGCAAGATTGATAGAACTCAATGGGAATGATGTCAGGACCAGCTGCTTTGTTCTTCTCCATTTGAGAGAGTGCTTCCCAAATCTGTGTTTCAGAGAAAGGTTTGCAGAGCTGCTCAATATCTGCTTTAGATAAATGATAGGCTCCTTCCCAGATGTCTTGGTCTAGGTGAATGTTAACATCAGTAGCTGGCCCAAATAATTCAGAGTAGTATTCAGTAGCATGGGCTAAGAGATTATCATCTCCTTCTATTAACACATCATCTTTTTGAAGGCTTATGATGGCATTCTTTCTCTTTCTGCCATTTGCTACCCTGTGGAAGTACTTTGTATTATTGTCCCCATGCAACAACCAATTCTCATAGGCCCTATTTATCCAGTATAGCTCTTCCTGTTCCAGTAATCTCATATTCTCTTCCATGATCAAAAGCTTTCTTTTGCCAGAGCTCCAGAGAGAGTGAGTTCAGTTTGTATCTCTTTCCTTCTTTTTCTCATGCCACCAGCTATGTTCACCCCCCATCCTTTGAAATATTGCTTGATGAGCTTAAGCTTTTGTTGGATCTTGTCCAGAGGAGATTTAGCTCTACATGGTTTCTTCCAAATTTTCTCAACATTGGTAAAGAAATCAAGGTTTTTAAGCTAGCCCAACTCAAATCTAAACTGGATGTGTTTGCTAGGAACCACACTATCAGTGAGCAAGATGAGAGCATTATGGTTAGAGATTTCTCTAGGTAATTTCTTGACCATTGCAAGTGGAAATAAATTTTCCCAATCCTTGGTAATAAGGATCTTGTCCAGTTTGTCTAAGACTATTTTACCATGTGTACATGCCACCAGTCATAATGATTTCTCTTAATTCATAAGTATGGATGAGTGTATTGAAGAGGTCAAAATGTCTATGTGGCCCAGAGTTGTTGTTTCTTTCATTAGCATATCTCACTAGGTTGAAATCTCCCCCAATTATCAAAGGTTCTTTGCTAGAGGAGCAGAACTATGCCAACTCAGTTAGAAAGGCCAATTTATTCTCTTCCTAGGCTGGTCCATAGACAGTCAACAGGTTCCATTTCACTCTATTTACTTTATCCCACAGATTCAACTGGATCATGAAATCCCCTTGTTTAAATGATCCTACATCATAGAATTCTAGTTTGATCCCTACCAGGATTCCACCAGACTTTCCTCTGGAGGGATTCCACAACCAGAGGTAGTCTTGGTTAGGGTCAAACTTTCTCAAAACTTTGTCCTCAATGTTTTCCAACATAGTCTCTTAGATTCCTATAAAGTGTAAATACTGGTACATCAAAGAAGATAAAAAGGTGGAGACCCCAGATTTCTTGAGGCCCCTATAGTTCCATACAAGACCTTGTAATGTCATTTTGGAATCTTCTTTTTTGTTTTTCTTAGTAGCAGGAGGGTTAGGTTTTCTACCCTTTCCTGTCTGCTGAGCAAGAGTTTCCTAATTCTTGTCACCTTTTTTGCCCTGACTGGAGGATATTTTCAAAGCCTTCCTCATTTCCCTAGCTTTCTTCTTAGATAACACTAGGGTGAATTCCTATGAATCAGAGGACTCTTCCTGAATCCACTCAATAGGTAAAGGGGATTTGTTGGATTCATCAATTTCAACAGAGGCTTCTTTAACTATCTCTTTAGCAGTTATTTGTTTATTATATAGATCATGTCTAACATTTTCTAAATCTTTAATTAAATCAAAAGTTGCATAGTCAGAGCAATCAACATTCACACCCATATGCATAGATAAATCAACAAGTTCATCAACAGGTAAAACAGAAAACATATTAGTGTTATTAGGAATACATTCCAAATTCCTTTTCTTTGCCATTCTTTCATTCTTCTCCTTGGTGGTGAGGATGACCTCCTTCATGAGCCTCTCACTTCTTCTCATCGGTATGACTTGAGTTATCTAGGTCACTTGAGCAGCAGGGGCAGTGATTGTGTTTTCAACATTCTTGGTTATGCTTGTCCCATCATCAGCTAAAGTTTCTTCAATTGGCTGACTTTCTTGAGTTTGAACAATGTTATCATAAGTAATGAATACTTTAGGAGATCTATCTTTGCCAGGACTGATTTCTGTGTTGGTCATAGTTTCTTTTGTGAACACTTCTTCTGGAGGTGTAAATAACATTGTAGTTGGCTTAGGAATTTGGAAAGCCCACGTTTCATTACTGATATCAACCTGTTTGGAAGATTGACCTTCTGTTAGGACTATGCCTTTTTGCATGTCAGTATCAGAGTCACTGTCAGAGTCCACAATGTCTTCACTATCAGGTATATAAACTTTGCCTTCTTCATCACTATAAGTAGTTTTGGTGTAGATCTTCTGAGCATCCTTCATGAATTTATTACCCTCATTAGTGACTGCTCTCATTTTAGGTGGGGCTGATGCACCTGTTTACCAGCTCTTCTGTTGCCAAAGACATTGATGTGGTACCAGTATTAGCATTGCCTGTTCCCTCCTTAGAATTAGGGTCAGCCCTGAATTTCTTGGAAGGGTGTTGATCATCATTGATCTTGACAGCATATTTCAGCTTCTTGTTAGATTCATCTTCTTCCACTTCTCTCTCGAAGCCAATGTAACATCCCAGATGTTAATACGCAATTAAAATATTAATCAAGTGCATTATCAAGCATAATCATTGAGCATCATGGCATAAATGCATTCATGTTTTAATAATTTCTTTTATGTGGTGCTTTGTTTTATACATGAAATGATGAGTTGATCGCTAATTCAAAAACTATTTTCAAAATCCTATTTTATCCCTTTTTTCTATATTTCAAAATTTATAAGGAATTTTGAGATACTCTCAAAAGATGGTTTGTAGATCTTGACAAGATCTACAAAGTTGGTATTCAAAGTTTTTCAAGTTTCCAAAAAGAATTTCAAATTAATTTGAAAATATAGTCTTCGAGCATTTGTCCCCTTTTGATTTTAAACTCATAATTCAAAAATTATGCATAATTTGGGAAAACTTTGTATATGAAAAATGTTTAGTTTCAAAAGTTGAGAATCTCATAATTTTGAACATTTTCAAGTTTTATTAAAAAATCAAAAGTAATTTCAAATATTTATTTTTAGGGTTTTGTTCCCCTTTTAAATTTGAATTTATATTTCAAAAACTATGTAGAATTTGAAAATATTTATTAAATTAAAAATGTATCTCTTTAAAAGATATGCAAACTTTATTTTTGGAGATTTTCATATTCCTATATAAAATCTGATGTAATTTACAAAATTTCATCTGATGAAATCACCTGCTATAGTGGCGATGACGTCACCATCGTCTTCTCCCCACTCTGTTCACCGGCGTCGCCGTGGCCGCCGGTGCCATACCGCCCTGCTGCGATCACCAGCTCGCTCTCGGATGCCTGAAACTTCACCATCGTCGTGTCGCCCGTCCGTGCGTCGCCTTTAAGCTATAAATAGGTCGGCCGCCGTCGTTTTTCATCTTTTCTTTTCCCGCCGCCACCGCTGACGACCTCGCTCCTGTGGCAGAACCTCCTAAATCATATGGCCCACATGCATGATTATTGTCTAAATAGACTCCAAATAACCATGACTGTGTTCCATACGACTTAAAAAATCTATCGGGTAAATCCCGAATCATCCACGATTCTCCGAGCAGGATCAATCGTTATAGAGAGACATTGCAGTATTACAACAGTTTGATATAAATAATATACCACGGAGTAAAACAGCAGAAGACTTACAATAACATAAGTTTACAAACCTTTGAGTTCAAATATTTACAATCATAAGTTGAGATTGTACAGACCATAATAATAGTGGGGTAGCAGTAAATAACTTTATTACAATACCAAATGATAAGCTCTGCCCAAGAGCTAAACATCTTACTGGTCATCGCTTTCCTCGACGACTGTCATGCAGCAGGATGCGAAGCATTCCTGCCCATGAGGCTCACCTACAACAAGGTTCAACAAACCCTGAGTACAAAAGTACTCAACAAGACTGACCCGACGAAAAAGAGGGGTGGAGACTCAAGAAATGCAGGCTAGAGGGACAAGGTAAGGCTTGTAGGAGATAAGAAGTTTTGTGGAAAAGCTTAACAGAAAGTAAAGTTTGATTGGATCTAGCTCCAATTATCAACCAACTTCATTATTAAACCTTAATCTTTGTTCAAGTTGTTACTACGATGATGAACACCGATCGAGTCTTCTTCTCTGAGAAGCAATGGCGATTTGAATCCATTTTCATACCCAGCTGGGACCTAGGTCACTGGAATACCGGAGACTTTAACTTCGATGCACCCCAGATGAACCGATATACCGGGATAACAACCGCATCCATATATCACCACATGATACACGTGAGCTCTGCGGCCCAACGTACCGAGATACGTGGGAACTTAAACCCCACAGTAAAACACACTATGACACATGTGGAGACTCTGGCCCCACTATAGATCACTCCATGATATACACGGCTCCAACCATCCGTATATCACTTCATGCATGTGGATTTCTAAATTCTCGATATCACCAGTTCACCAACGGACGGGACCTAGGGCATCAACAGACGGAAATACTACAGAGAGACTTCATTCCCAGTGCAAGTTAGCCGTCCAGACTCGATTTATTTACTATTATCAAGATTCCAATAAGAAAACCAATCTCATCTTTTTCATTCTTTTATCTTTGAACACTTAACTAATTAAGCAGCGCTAAGCGTTGCTACTGAACTTCCAAAGAAGGTAACAAAGAATAAGGAAATAAGACAGGTAATGCAATTGGTGGGTTTTTACTCAACTCCTATTACTTAATGCAACATAACACAGCTGAAGCGATAAAACTTTTATAAATAGAATAGGGTTTGAATGCATCCGGGGCTTGCCTTGATGTTCGGGGTAGACGGTCTCAAACTCTGGATCAACTCTCGATTCTTGAATTTGCTCATCCTTGGAATCTGGTGCGACAACATTAACTCCCCGTTAACGGAAACTATTCGATAATTGATATGCTTTAACATGATGGAATAGTAAACATGATGCTCGATGGATGCATGATCAGATTAAGGGATCGAGTACAACTTTTCTTCATGATAAAGTTGCAAGCCAACAAAACTTCGCTTATAAAACTCATTAGGGTTAACTACGCCATTTAAGAAATTAATTAAACACATAAAATAATATTAATTAAGCCCTAATGACATGATTAAGGTAAGCGCAAATAATTAATTAAAGTGCCAAAGGTAATTAGGGTTAATGACCCAAGGTCATCAATAAATCCCAAAGGCAAACAAATCCTATAATGATTAAACTTAACTAAAGAGGTTAATTAATTATTTAAAAGCATTAATAAAGGCATAAAAATTAAAGTTATCAAATTAAGCCCAAAATTTAATTTTAGAAAGCTCTTAGCTTAATTAGAAATTAAGCCCAAAATTTTATTTTAGAAAGCTCTTAGCTTAATTAGATGGCAAAACAAATTTTAGAATTAAAAGCCAATTATTTTATTTATTAAAAATAATTGAAGGGCCATTTTTTAATTAAAAGGGATAATTTTAACATATGCAAAAATTACTCAAATTTGGCATTTCATATTTTTCCTAGGTATATGACATCATAAAGAACACTCACAAAAAATTTTAGAATTTTTGGAGCTATATATGAATTACTATGATTTTTCAAAGAAAATAGCATTTAAATCATTTTCTGAAAATAGAAAAAGAAAATCGGCACAGTACTCCCGCGCTGACCGACGATCCGCCGGAGGTTGACCGGCGATTACTCGCCATCGGCGAGGTCTCCGGCGATCGGACTTGGACCACTGGGCCCAGCTTGGCACGGGGAGTCGATCAGGGTGGTTAACGGTGCGGCGGAGCGGCGGCGGCACCCACGCCGGCGGCCATGGCGGCGCGGCGGAGCTAGGGCGCGGCGGCGAAGGTCACCGGAGCGGTTTCTGGCAATGGCGAGCACTCTGGCATACGCAGGGCACTTAGGCGAACCCGTTTGGCAATAAGATGACACCGTCCCCTGGTCCCTAGCCAAAGCGGCAACGCGCGTGGCGGAGCGGCATGGCAGTGCCGGCGGCGAGCCACGGTGGCCGGCGGCTACGACACGGCAAAGACGAAATTGATGGCACAGACAGATGCAGGAGCTCACCACGGTGCTGGTGCGCACGTTAATGGAGGCTTGGAGCGGCTGGGTTGAGCTGCGGACGGCGGCGGTGATGGCGGCGGCGGCGCTCCGATGGCAAGGTCGGCGTCACCGGAGTTCCTATGCACCATCCAGCCGGCCAAGAAGCGCATGAGGGGCAGTATAGCATGGAGAACACGATAGCGGGGTCAAAGATAATATATATTCAACCTCGACGACGGTCGACGGCGAAAATGCTCGCGGCGGCTCAGCGACCGGCCGCGAAGAAGACGACGGCGCGCGAGCGACTCAGGCGGCAAGAGCGAACACTGACTGGCCCGGAAGAAATGTCAGGTCAAGGCGGAGCTTTGGGCAGGAGCAATCGAGTAGAGATGGAGCGACGGCGGCGAATTCGAGCAGCGGAGCGAGGTTGTCGGCGGTGGCGGCAGGAAGAAAAAGAAGGAGAAACGGCGGCGACCGACCGGTATTTATAGAGCGGAGACGATGTATGAGCGGGCGACACGACGACGACGAACCTTCGCGCATCCAGGAGCGCGTTGGCAGTTGAGCAGGTGCGGCGGTGGACGGCGGCGAGCGTTGAGAAGCCGGCGATGGCGGCCGACGATAGGTTTCGGTACTGTTCACAGAAATTACAGAAATGCCATTTATTTAAAAATACAAATTACTCCAAAATTTATATAAGAACTTGAAAATCTCCAAAAATATCATTTACATAACTTTTCAAGAGCTACACTTTTTCTTTAACTGGCATCCTCAAATTCTGTTTGGATTTTAAAATTTGAATTCAGATTTGAAAAGGGAATAAAACCCTAGAAAAAACATTTGAAATTACTTTTGATTTTTCAATAAAACTTGAAAATCTTCAAAACTATGAAATGTTTAAGCTTCCAAACCAAACCTTTTTCACATACAAAATTTTCCCAAATTATGCATAATTTTTGAATTTATTTTCAAATTTATTTGAAATTTATTTTGGAAACTTGAAAACTTTATATACCAACTTTGTAGGTCTTGTCAAGATCTACAAACTGTCTTTTTAGAATATCTCCAAATTCTTTATAGATTTTGAATTAGAGAAAAGGGGGTAAAACTAGGTTTTAGAATAAAGGGTTTTTGAAATAGAATTTAAACTCGATTTGGTTTCTAACTTAATTGGTTGGTTATTAGTGATCACAAACATCATCCAAGGACATTTTTAGGTCATTGACCCGATGACACCCTTGGTTGACCAAGTTGACTTTTGAAAAACCTTTTATAGCATTTCCAATTTAAATTTAAATTTGAATTGCCAGACTTAGAAATAAGCTTTGGAATCCAAATTCAATTTTAAATATGGAAATCATTTTTAGGGTTGGACTTAGACTTATACACTATGCTTGACACTAGTGTAAACACGGTTTACACCTCAAGTACATAGAGTATAAACTAAGCATTTGCGATGACATTCAAAAGTAGGGTTTTATTATTTCATGTGACAAAACATTCCAGAAACCCAATCAACCTATGAAATGTAAACTTGTTTTAGTTAATGCACATTAAGATTGACTTAAACATGAATGCTTTGCAGTGCATATGATGACATGGCATGTTTTAGTTAATATAACACCAGTGGTGTTACAGCTCCGTCGCCTGATTTCGTCACCGTTGATCCACCGCTGCTCAATTGCTTTTGCCAACAGCTCCGTCTCGTCCTTGCGCTCAGTTTGAGCTAGCCCGTGCTCGCTCTCCTCGCCCGAGTCGCCCGCGCGCCGTCGTCTTCCTCGAGCACGGCGACCGCGCCGCCGCGAACCAATTCACCGACGACAGCCACCACCGCCGATTATTTTCTTCCACCTTCTATATATTCTGATCTCCATGATCTCCTCTATCTCATGCGCAACCTTGTTGGCCCGTTGGTGCACAGGAGCCGCTGTGACACCGACCTTGCCGCCGAAGCACCGTCGCCGCCATCACCGCTGCCGTCTGCAACACGACTCAGCCACTCCGAGTCTTCATCTTCGAGCACACCAGACCCGCGGTGAGCTCCTGCGCCCCTCCATGCCCTCACCTTCACTTCTACCGCACCGTAGCGTCCGGCCGCCGTGACTCGCCGCCAGCATGCCCATGCCGCTCCGCCGCGCGCGTAGCCATCTTGGCTGGGGCCAAGAACGGCTCCATCCTTTGGCCTAGCATGTTCACCTGGGTGTCCTGTGTGTGCCCGTGCACTTGTCGTCGTCGGAGAAGCTCCGGTGAGCCTTGCAGCCGCGCCGCCGCGCCGCCGTGCCGCCATGGCCGTCGGCCAATGCGCCGCCGTGCCCACGCCGCTCCATTAGCTAGTCCAATCAACTCGCCGTGCCCAGCAGAGCCCGTAGGTGCCAAGCCCATCGCTGGAGACCTCACCGCCGGTGAGGTATCGCCGGTCAAAATTCGGCCACCGCCGGTCAACGTCGGGAAAGGATTTTCCTTTTCCTTTTCTATTTTTAGAAAATCATTTAAATGCCTTTTTCTTCTAAAAATCATAGTAATTCATATACTATTCCAAAAATTCTAAAAATTTTTATGTCTGTTTTTTATGATGTCCTATACCTAAGAAAAATATGAAATGCCAAAATTGAGTACTTTTACATAAGTTAAAATTAGCTCTTTTAATTAAAAAATACACCTTCAATGATTTTTAATAAATAAAATAGTTGGCTTTTATTTCTAAAAATTGTTTTGCTATATAATTGGACCAAGAGCTTTTCAAAATAAAATTTTGGGCTTAATTAGACAACTTTAATTTTATTCCTTTATTTTATGCTTTTAAATAATTAATTAATCTCTTTAATTAAGTTTAATCATTATAGGATTTGTTTGACTTTGGGATTGTTTGATTACCTTAGGTCATTAACCTTAATGACCTTTGGCACTTTAATTAATTGATTACGTTGATCTTAATCATGTCATTAGTGTTTAATTAACATTATTTTATGTTTTAAATAAACCTCTTTAATGAAGTAGTTAAACATAATGAACTTAGTAAGTTGTGTTGGCTTGCAACTTTATCGTGAAGAAAAGTTGTACTCAAGCCCTTAATCTAGTCCTGCATCCATCGAGCATCATGTTTACTATTCCATCATGTTGAAGCATATCATTTTATCGTGTAGCTTTCGTTAACGGAGAATTTAACGTTGTCGAACCAGATCCCAAGGAAGAGCAGACTCAGGAGTTGGGTGTTGATCCAGAGCTCGAGATTGTCTACCCCGACCACCAAGGCAAGCCCCGGATGCATTTAAACCCTTCCTTGATTTTATAAAAAATTTTATCGCTTTATTTATGAAATGTTGCATTAGGAATTAGGAGTTGAGTGAAAACCCATCAATTGCATTACCTGTCTTATTTCCATATATTCCTTGTTACCTGTTAATTGAAAAATGCATAGAAATGCTTAGCCCTGCTTAATTAGTTAGGTTTTCAAAAGGCAAAAGAATGAAAAAGATGAGTTTGGCTGTATCTGATGGAATCATGATGATAGCTAATAAATCGAGTCCGGACGGGTAACTTGCATTGGGTATGGAGTCCCTCTGTAGTGTTTCCGTCTGTTGATGCCCTAGGTTCCGTCCGATGGTGAACTGGTGATATCGAGAAACTAGAAAATCCACATGCATGAAGTAATATACAGTGGGCCAGAGTCCCCACATATGTCATGGAGTGATATATAGTAGGCCAGAGTCCCCACATATGTCATAGTGTGGTATGCTGTGGGTTTAAGTTCCCATGTATATCGGTACACTGGGTCTCAGTGCTCACGTGTATCATGTGATGATATATGGCTGCGGTTGTTATCCCGGTATATCTGTGATCTGGTATGCATCGGAGTTAAAGTCTCTGGTATCCTAGTGATCTAGGTCCCAGCTGGGTATGAAAATGGATTCAAATCGCCGTTGCTTCTCGGAGAAGAAGACTCGATCAGTGTTCATCATCGTAGTAACAACTGGAATGATGTTTAAGGTTTAAGAATGGAGTTGGTTGGTAATCTTGAGCTAGAGCAAGACAACTTTACTTTCTGTCAAGCTTTTCTACAAAAATTTCTTATCTCCTGCAAGCCTTACCTTGTCCCTCTAGCCTGCATTTCCTGAATCTTCACCCCTCTTTTTCGTTGGGTCAGTCTTGTTGAGTACTTTTGTACTCAGGGTTTGTTGAACCCCTGTTGCAGGTGCTAATTGGTGTTCAAATCAAGTTCATGTCGGTGGGCTCGACGTGATCTGGTTGTCCCCTCCCGACTTAGGCACTCTACCTAAGTTGTCTTCTGTAGTTCTTCTCTACTTCCGCAATTGAAGTTAAGTTTGTAAAAGTTAACTTATTCATATTTTATAAACTTAATGTTATTACTCTTCCGCACTCTGATATATGTTTATCATAAATGTTGTAATGTTGCAGCTACTCCTTTGTTGATCCTGGTATGGGTTGACAAATATGGTTTAATCAGGGTCCTTTGAGGGCACCCGACAGGGCTTTCTAAGTTCTATGGGACGCATGCATGGCAATTAGAGGTCTTTGAGACAATAATAGGTGCATATGGGCCATATAATTTAGGAGGTTCTGCCATAGCCAAAGAAGTATCTAGTAGGTCCTAGGAATGCTTCAGCTAAGCCTGGGCATTCGGGTTACCCGAATTTTTCGGGTCAGGTAATTCGAGTAACAATAAATTCGGGTAATAGAAATTGTTACCCGATTTTAGTCCTGAGAAATCACTACCCGTAAATTGGGGTACCCGTAATTTTGGGTTCAGGTTCGGGTATTCCCAACCGATCTACCCGAAATTCACAGAAACCAACACCGGTGTGGGGAGCGGAGACGACACGAGTGAGACGAGGGCTTGGCCGCGCGGGCAAGCAGACGACCGTGTGTCGACCTTGCCGTCATGAAGGCGATCGGCCACGGCGCCGCGCGATGAGCCTAGCGGTCACGGAGACGACGGGCAGCCGCGCGTCGAGCCTAGGATTTTGGGGTGCTCCACTCATTTATGCGTGTTGCGAGTTGGCTGTTAGGCCATCAGCATGTGAGGGCGGCGATGGAGAGTCTCACCTCTCACCTTGCTTCCGTAATGGGGCAGCGGCGTTCGGAGTAGAAAGAAATCAATGAGCTCTCGTTCATGTTAGGGTCAAAGAGATGGCTAGCAGGCTAGGCAGGTACGTGTAATTTCTTTTGGTGGGCTGGGCTATGTCCGTGAAGGTTGGGAGTGCTACTGGCCATAATGCAAATCGGGTAGATTGGGTAGTTTGGGTACCGGGAAACACTACCCGAACTACCCAAAATAAATTCAGGTTTTCAGAGTTGCTATCTGAATTTTGATCAGGTAATTTGGGTTCGGGTACTTCGGGTGCGGGTTCGAGTAATTCGGGTTCGGGTATCGGGTAACGGGTATTTTGCCCAGGCTTAGCTTCAGTTCTTTTGGGGACCCTTGTCACATCTCTGCATGCTATTTTGACCGTGACATAGTCCAAACTGAATCTTGTTTTTTCATCAATCTCCATGGTCTTTTCCACAAGACATGCAACCTTGGCAATTGTGATTAAAGATCTCTGGTCATCAGGGATGTTCGAGATTCTGAACCATCCTTGTTGCAGTTCCCCTGAGCTCTTTCCAGATGAAGTCCAAGGGTCAATCTGGATCAAAGCAATGTTCCCCTTCATGTGTATAGTGTTAATGTGGCTCCATTCTTGTACCATGTTGATTGTGGGAAATCTCATTACATAAGTTGTGTCAGAGATGGGTCTAGCTGACCAGCGCCATAGAGCAGATCCCAACAAATTACCAAATAGGTTTTCAATGTCTCTAGATGTTACTCTCTCCTTGAGAACAATTATGATAGCAGAGCTTGCCCTTTCCTTAGCTATCTTAGTGTCCAAAATTTCATCAATATAGAAGAAGCTCTGTCCCTTAGATTGTGCAACACACAACTCACGCCCATAATTCCATGGGAGACAAGCTACACAATCATAGGTGTTATGGGAGTTGCAACAACAGATTTCACAAAACCACTTCCTGCATTCCTGTGTGGTGTGATTCCTAAGCCCACATATCTCACAGCCCTGTCTGTCATTAGCCTGTGTTGCAATAGGAATTCTATTACTTTCCCTTTGTGGCTCTTGCCTGGCATCATCTGTTTGATCCTCTGGCCTGTTCTCATCTTCTCTCTGCTTTTCTTCAACCAATTCCCAGTCCTGTTCATTGTGAGTTTGAGCAGATGACTCACCTTTCCCTTTAGACCCAGATGATAGATTGCTGGGCTCCCCAGGAGTGCTTTGCTTCCTCTGCCAGACCAGGGCGCGTGGAGGACGAGGTTCTTGGTCTTCACGATCAGTGAATCTACCATGACCATTCTGGCCATTGTTAGCTCCACCACGTCCACCTTGAATTCCTCCTATTCTAGTATCAAGAGAATTCTTTCCATTGTTGACAACATTTCCTTCTCTATGGCCTCCACCAAAGCCACCATGATTGGGTGCAGGCATGAAGCCTTCACGGTCACGACCGTTTTGGTAGCCACCCCTGTCACCATAGTCGACACCGAAACCACCGCGGTTGCCTTGGCCACCGCTAGAGGGCCCGCGGTCATCACGTCCACCGTAATTGCCTCCACCACCAGAAGGCCCGCGGTCATCGCGGCCCTAGTTGCCACCCCGGTCGACTCGACCCCCATTGTAGCCACCACGATCATCGCGCCCGTCGTTGAAGTTGTTCGGGTCTCCACGGCCCCTCTCCATCTCTTCGAACCGACCACCACGGAAACCACCTTGATTCACCGGAGCTACGCCGAATTCGGTGCGGCCACCACGAGCTCCACCAGGTCCGATGCGCCCGATGTCGGGGGCACCTCGCTCCCTATCCCAGTCTCTTCTCCATGTCCCTCTCCTTCCAGCACCTCTCGGTTGCATTTGGACGCGCACCGTGGGGGCCGTTTTGAACCTCACGGTATCCGCAAAGGATCTCGGATCTGGGTTTTGCCAGAGGTGACTGAAGAGTTTGCGAAGGTGGGAAAAAAATTAGGGTTCGTCAATTGGGGGGAATTGAGCTCGGTCTGTGGTTGTGGATTCGGTGGGTGGTGCTCCACACTGCTGCTAGCATTCACCTTATCGTCATCCTTTTTCGGCTCGTCAGGATGTACGCCGCATGTATCGATCGACGGTCCTCCACCCAGAACCTCGGGAATCACTGGATTTTGGGCGATGCCCTGAACCATCGTGGCTGACGGCCTTGCCCCACCTGCAAGTTTGAACCGCCATTGCCGCGTTCCTTTGGCGGAGCAGAGTATGCTCCCTGTCTCAGGGAGGAAGAAGGTGATCCAACCTCATGATTCCTCCAATCAAATGCAATTGGAGTATTCTTTAGCTTAGCCCTTGATCCCGATATCGATTCGAATGGGGAATCACCATAGCGAATGGAATTTGAGGGATTTTTTGATCTGTTCTTTGGGTCTCGCAAATTCACGGATCCAGAACCATTCAGCTCGTATTTGTGCGGATCAAAAGGTCGAGCAAACCAATCTCGGTGTTGCTCGATGAGCAGCGACACCTCATCACAGGTACCTACCACCGCATCAGCAGGATGATCGTGAATAGCGTCGCCTGGGGATGCAGAGGTAGCAGGAACGGAAATATAAGGGGGAATGGGAGCATCAATGGCACCTGCACGAGAAGGAGCTGATGTGCCCGGAGTTGAGGTCGACGCTACCGCGGCCGCCGTGGAGCTCGCGCTGCGGCCAGCTCCGTCGCCTCGATCGCCAGAGACGCCTATCCCGTGTCAGTTACGGGAACCGCCATTTTTCACTCATGCTGCTTTTCCAATTCTTCTGTCTATTGATATGAGTATATGACTCCCGGTAGTTTAACAGTTAGAGTTGTATGGTAATTTAGGACTTCTAACTAAAATATATGCAATAGCAAGTGAAATGTATTATAAGCACTCATCTCTTCTTATCTTTGATCATTGTGCCAACATCGTGCACTCTTGAGCATAGAGCTTTGTTCAAGAAAGCCACAAGAATTAACTTTGGCGATGAGAGCAAAACTAATTGTTTGGCATTAGCAAAGGGTTTGTCGATGAGAGCAAAACCAGGCACAACTTAGAAATGTAAATTCTTACTCCCTCCGTCCTAAAATAGATGTCATTCTCGCTTCTTGAGAAGTCAACGTTTTCAAATTGCCGGCAATTATATATTAAAAAAAGGGTCTACCCAGTGCCATAAGCTCCCGCACTGCGGGGTCTGGGGAAGGAAAAATAGCCAGTAGCCATCCCTGCATAAATGTGTAGAGGCTGGGGCTTGAACCCTAGACCTCTTGGTCACAGGCGGTAAAGTTCTACCACTTGCACCAGGGCCGCCCTTCCCGGCAATTATATATTAAAATATATAAATATTTATGCTAAGTAATCAGTATCATCGGAAAGATCTTTAAGTCTAGTTTTTTAATAAATTTATTTGAAAATATAAATGTTGCATATATTTTATACAAATGTAGTCAAAATTAAGAAAGTTTAACCGGCACGCTTCCCATAACGTCATTTTTTTGGGACGGAGGAAGTAGTTTGGTTGGTCCTCCAGTCTCCAGAACATAATTTCGACAATCGCCTCATAAAGCATGGTTGACCATATCAAGGAACATGCCCTTTTATGTCATGCCATGATCGAAATTGCGGTTCACTTGTCTGTTCATTGTACTGCTGCTTTTATATGAAAATATACTCGCGCTCTTATTAAAAAAAAAAGATGCCAGGAGTAATTTGTTCCTTCTGTATTTTGCCATCATAATTACGAAACCAATTCAAACGAACCATGTCCCCTGATCGTATAAAAAGACGGAGCTGGTGCAGATTTCCCATTCAATATAATGATTACAGGGTAACATTAACAATCACAAACCAATTGATTGTGATGAATACAAGGAGAACGTTGTTTACCCCATAAGCTGGTCTGTTCTTCATACAGGCCCAACGAGTGATCATCAGGACAAATATATTACACATTTTTTGGATACTAAACAAAACCGAGACCTGATTGCTCACAAGTGTTCTGCTGCGACAAAACATAGGCACAGGCAGCACTGCAGCAGCTCCTCTTCAGGCCTTGATACAACACTGGAAGTAGCTCAGGAACTTCTTCCCTCCCTGCACCAACAATTTCATATTAGTAACCAGGTACATGGATCAAGGCTATACAATAAAAATGTCTGGTGCATAGTGAAGCGCACACAATTGAGGTTAGCGTGCAATTGTTTGAGGTTTCAGTTAAATCACACAATTTCATATCTGATCGATGTACTGTAAACGCAATATTGCTCGTGAGTGTGGCGGAAATCGGATTGCGATTCTCCATGGTCATAAGCAACAATGTAAGAAAAACATTATGAAGAATCCAATGAACTGATGCGAACCGTTCTAGTTTGCTGCTTCTTCAACCATTTTGCTATTTTTGCTTTCTCACAGCAACAACCCGAGAGTTGCTTATCCCCTCAGCTGGCTAAAACCCATCATTAGTTTCCCTAAGATTCCCTTATGGGCAATGACACATCGATACATCAGCACATCTTTCTAAAGGCATGTAGATGTGGAGAATATGATTAAGAAAACAAGAAGATTCGTCCGCCTATCAGTTATGACAGATAATAATGCATGAGGTTGGAATAGGTGGTTCTTGGCTTGACGCGTCCATTTACTGGACAACCGATCTACAGTTGTTGGGACCTACTCTGATCCCAATTCGGGTAGCAGAAAGGACCCATGATGAAACTATCATCAAACTTGTTGAATCATATTCCAGTAGAGCTCTTAATAATAGTTCATTCTAAAGAGAAGGGGATTTTGCACCGTTCGAATATATTATTCATCTACCCAAACCTTGCATTCAGAAGGCGATCCAAGATTTTTAGCGCACGCTACTATTGGGTCTACACTTTTTACAGGATATGCCTTCGAAGAATTAATTATGAGGGAGCTGCAGTAAGCCCTTAGGACTCCATTATCTTCTTATTCTGTCCTCAGATTATGGAGCAAATGGTCATCCCTGTAGCTGTAGGAGAACATTTGTTTAAAACATTAACCATTAGTATTACCAGTTCCAAGCACTACCACATGGTCAGTTCTACCGTCCATGAAAAATTAACCGTGCTTTGGAATATGAGTTTGACCCTGAAATCTCACGCGGACCCATTTCTGAACTTAACCAACCATTATGCTTATGCTATTTCAGGGATCTGTTTCAGAAGAACAGCAGTAGGAAATCGAGCTTCTACAGACTGCAGCGATGCTGCCTACTGAAGCGGTGAGGTGATTTTACTTTGTGTGGTAATGCTACGTTCCAAAAAAAAAAAATGCAGTTTTTTACTCCACTGTCAGCATTGCTAATCTGGCTCGTCCGTACTACTTTATTTATTTAAGTTTGTACTTTTGTACTGCAGTAACAAGTCACAACTAGCAAGTTCAATCCTCGACACTAATTATTACCCCGCGCTTATAAAATTCAATTAAAACCAGACGAATCGAGATGTAATATGCTGAATTTGCGCCCCAGAAGAAGAAAGAAAAGAAGCTTTAATTTTCGTCTAATGAATTTGCGATTCTGGAACGGAACGGGACACGAACGAAACGGACGTTTACCGTTGGGGAGTGGTCGCGGGCGTGGAGCGGGCGGCGGCGGCGGTCGTCGGCGGGGCGGGGACGGCCGAGCTTGGGCTGGGCGTTGTTGCTGGCCTGCTGCTTCTGGGCCTGGGCGTGGGCGAGGAGGTCTTCGTCGCCGCCGAGGCTGGCGCGGGAGAGCTCCTTCTTGTTCTGCTTGCGCATCTCGCGGATCTTGGAGAAGTCCATGGAGTAGTCCGGCAGCGCGCCGTTCTTCATGTCCCAGTCCCCGAACGCCGGCACCGTCATCCACGCGTTGTTGCCGCCCGCCGCGTCGTGGCCCCGCTGCTGCACGCCACCAACACGCACGACACGGTGTGTGTGAGAAGGACGATTAATTGGACGAACACATGCACGGATCGCAATCGCTGCAAGAACCCGAGGCGAGGCCGAGCAACAAGCTCCTCAGGCTGAGAAGCCAAGGAGGAAGCAGGAAAGGATTCAGGGAGGCAGAGATCGCTAGGTCGTCTTACCTCCTTGAGGTTCTCCATGGATGGATGGTCTCTTCTCTCTCTGTCTCTCGTTCGTGTTCTTGTCTGTTGCTGGGTCCTCGCGTGTCGGATGAAGCTGTGGAGCAAATTCAGCAGTCACGCAGCAACAGTGTTGGACTTGTCTTCTTTGAGAGGCACGGGCAGCAGCAGCTATCGCAGGGCGTGGAGACGAGAGCAGAGGAAGAGGACGACCTCCACACTATATAGGATTGGCGAGGCTGGCACGGCAAAGAAAACTCTAATCCAGCTGGTTTCGAGCTAACAGTGGGTGCCCACTGTAGCCTTAGCCGCTAATCTTCCTGCAAAGCCTTCTCTCTTGGATCCGTTGCTCCTCTGACCGCCCGTTGCACACCACGGCACCACGCCGTCCACGCGTCTGCGCTCTGCGGAGGCGGCCACAGCCATAGCCACTAGCACTGCGTTGATGATTGCCTACCCGTGACTCCGTCGGCTTGAATGGTCTTTTGCGAGCTGCCTTTCCGGGAGCACTGCACTACACAGGATGGTGAATGGTCGGCAAGGAAAAATCTGCTGCGACTCCGTGTGGCCAGCTCGGCCCTGCCCCGAAAAGGCGAGGCACAATTCGGTGGATCGCCCGCCCGGCCTAACCGTCCTTGCCATTGCCAATGGGAAATTCAATTCGGAACTCGAAGCAAAGCCTGTTGTCTCCCCTTCCCTTGCCTTTCTTTCATTCAGGCGATCGATCCATTTTCCCGTGAAGCATGTCATGTACTCGCAGTGCAGCACGAGAGACACACAGAGAGAGAGAGAGAGAGAGAGAGAGCATAACGAAGCTGACCCAGGGCCGGGTTTCCGTTTCAGAGGTTCAGACAGCTGCCTCCAATCCGATCCAGCCAGCGTTCCCATCATACCATGAATTCATTCGTGAATCTCGTGATAGCATTAGCGGGTGGATGCGTTGGCAAAGGTTTTCGTCGTATTAATTTCCTGGATAATATAGGCATACGGAATGCTATGTGTATTCTGGAGCAGGCAGGCAGGCATGCAAGAGTGGTGGACACCTGTGATTGAAGCATATATATCGGCTTCATACTTTTCTTGATGTGTGCATGTATGTAGTAGACTTTACAGTTCAGAGTTTCGGTTCCAATGGCACCAGACTTTTGCACCTTCCTTTTCTTTCATATATATTCGTGATGCAACCAGACATCAAAGGTACAGTTTTGATGAGTAGTGAATACGTAGAATATGATTTTTCCCAAGAGTCAGCAGTTGTGCAAGGAACCGGTACAAACAAAATTGGCTGGTCGATCAACTGAAGTTGCGTCGCCTAACTCTCAACCAGTTCGGTAGTTAGGAAAAAGTTTGGGTTGGTTACTACAAGCAAACATTCTTTTGTGCAGAAAACCACTTACTACTTTGGCTGGTACCACTCCAATGATTAATTGATAAACTGCTGATGCTGATTATGATGTCCAAAAGCTTCAGCACTTAGCCACCTAGGAAACAGTAGCCAGGCTGTGTTGTGTTTGGGCCTCAACTAGTAAGCCCAGTTGTGAGTTGTGATCTGATCTTTGGAACATTGATCATTTAGGCTAGTCGATGGTTTTTGCTTGCAACTTGCAAGTGCTAATAGGTGTGAAATGCACACGGGTGACAATGACAGGTTGGGCGCCTTTTCTTACTGATGCTGTCAATGATTGACCAAGTAGGGCGTGGAAGCACTTGGTTGATTGAGCTCGTAGCGGCCACAAGCACCATCCACCGAGCACGGCAATCAGTTCAATTTAAAAAACAGTTTAGAAAAAAAAAACTATTGTTTCAAACTGTCTAAGTGGTAAAGAATATTGCAGAATAAAATTCTACTATTTATTTGTTTATGACACGACGAGGATAACCTGATTCGATGCCGATTGCCAATACATGCATAATCGGATAGGTGGTAGTGTCTGGTGATTATACAAAAGGATAAAAAGCATGTGATTACGTAGAAGGAACCAACCCCATTGTTTTCCTCTCGTCAGTCCCACAATAATGTGGAGACGCAGTGACGGAACCAGGGGTGCAGCAGGGGCCCTGCACCCCCCCCCCCCCCCCCGCGGCAAGCACCGTAGTATGTTCAGTATAAGCATATACATATTTGAATTTATAGCATAAAAATGTCGATTTTTACCCATTTTTAATTTGAAAACTATGATTTTGGTTATAAATAGTGTATTTAAAAAAATGTTGAAACATATTATTATGTATATTTTATCACACTTAAAAAATGCGATCACATTTTCCTGGCCCCCCCCCCTTAATCAGGATCGTTGGTTAAATGTCTGGCCCTCCTTAATCAAGATTGTTGGTTTCATCACTGCCAGGAACGTTTCAATTTCACTGCATTTTCTTTGTCAGGTAGTCGACAGATGGATCACCAATAGTGAGAACGAAATGGTCAAGAATTTTTGAGTTGGTGGACGTCATGTTCAGAGTTTCGGACTATAATCTTGCAGATTAAAATTCTACTATTTATTTATTAAGAATATATGGGGTACAAAATAAAAAAATGGTATAAATTCTGAAGATTGGCAACGGAGCAAATAAGCGTTAGCCTATCTCTGACATTTCAATGGGACAGAGGATTATGCGATTGCCTAGAAGGAACCAACCCCATTGTTTTCCTCTCGTCAGTCCCACAATAATGCCGGGGACGTTTCAATTTCTCTGCATTTTCTTTGTCAGGTAGTCGACAGATGGATCACCAGATAGTGAGAACGAAATGGTCAAGAGTTTTTGAGTTGGTGGACGTCATGTTCAGAGTTTCAGACAGTAGCCTATGGCTATAATATTGTGTACAGCTTGTGAGCAAACTTACAACCTCCTAAATTATAATTGTGCATGTGCTCCATTTTTTAACACCGAATTGAGTGAAAATGACCAGAACCGAAATCCAACCTCCCAAACTACTCTCTGTTGCGTGTTTGACGACGTCTTGTTGTTAAGGGTAAAGAATCCAGCAACGAAGGAGAAACAGAGTTATTAAAGAAACTGATGAGCAAACTACAGAAGGACCAATTACTGCTATCCAAAGAACTGTGGGCAGTCAGAAATGGCAATCAGCCATGTGTTTATACTTCATTTCAGTATTTCAAATAGTATCATTGTAAGAGACGTCCATCAGTATGCACATTAGCATAAGACGACGAAGAACGAAACGAAAAAAAGAAAGAATTCTGATGAGACAAGGCCAGGACAGAGCCGCTGGCCGCTGCATCCAAGACCAAAAGTTGTCGGGCGGGCTCAGGCATGCCGGAACCGGAGCAGAGGATGAGGATCGACGACCATCACGCGTCCTGGGCGTAGAAGTCGATGATCTCCTTGAGGTCGAGGTGCAGGATCTGGGAGACAGACCGAGCGTCGCAGGCGAGCCAGAGGATGTGCTCGAAGAGGATGGCGTCGACGTCGACGAAGATGGACCCACCCCTGCGCTCCTCCTTGCGCGCCACCGTCTCGAGGAGCAGCCGGAACGGGTAGGAGTCGAGCACTAGACGGTCCACCGCGAACGCGCGGCGCTCCTTCCCGACCACGACCGTCACCGTGGCCGGCGACGGCTCGTCAGCGTCGGCGTCGAGGGAGCGGTAGCCGATGCGCGGCGGCGAGGCCGACGACGGCCACCGGAGGAAGACGCAGCAGCTGGCCATGGCGAAGGCTGCCTGCCTTTCTGCTGCTCCTCTGGATGGATGGATTCCACGTCGAGTTGCGTGGTAGCTGAATGCTTCCTGGGTTCTTGGGTGTCTTCTGGCCAAGACAGAAAGGCTTGGAGGGAACGAACTCGTTTATATGGGACGGCGGGGAGGTCGAACGAACCGTTGGGGATAATTTACAGAACAGGGCCTAGTACCTACGGGAATCACCCGATGCACTATGCGCACGAGTGGTTTATTTATAAGTATCTGATATCTGATTCTAGGTAAATCAGAGGGTTTATTTGAAAACACGCTGCTTCCATTGGATCCTTTGTCTCGGGATAGCCGTTGGGTTGGACCTGGCCCTGGCCGTGCTGTTGCTGAGAGCAAGAGGTGGTGGAAAAGGACAGGCCGCGGCGTAGTCCACTACAGTATTCCAGCAGGACAGGACCACGTCTCCGTGTCCGCCACTCCGTTCCGCTTGGTTGTTCTCGCTCGCTGGGGCTGGGGCTTGTGGCTTGCCGGTTTCCCCGTCGGCTCTTGATCTCCTCATTTGTACGCTACCTGACTCATCTCCATGACTCCATCGGCTGCTTGGAGGCGGTAGGAAAGCAGCATCCGGCCCGGCGATTAGCGTGTGCGACGCCGAGAGAGGCAGAGACGTGAGCTCCGTTCGGCTCCATGGACGCGGCTTGGCAGGTGGCGTGGCGGTGCGCGCGCGGGCGCCGACTGGCCCGATCGAACCGTGGTGAGGGTGACGCATGACGCGGCGCGGAAACGGCCTTGGCGGCCGTACGCGGTGCTAGCTAGCTAGTGCCGCGCGGGGGCGGGGAGCACGTCGTGGTGGGCAACGGGCAAAGGTCCAACGGAAGTTTCGCGCGCGCCGCCCGGATGACTGTCCGTCTCCTTGTCGTGCTTGCAAGCTTTTTGTTTACCCGCAGGAGCCATCACCCACTCTGACTCTCTATGCGTGTGTTCCTCTGAGAGTACGGGCGCAGCTTACGGATCAGTTCCGTTCCGTTGATGTGTACTGTTTCTTCGCAAGGCTAAAAATAAAACGCCCAAGCACATGGCCAGCAGATTTGTTTATGGGAACTAGTATAGATAGATTGGTCATCTGCACTTTTTCTCTCAATTTTGTTTCTTTAGATTTTGTTTGGCATAGCTCCTTTACCCCTGTGAAATGGCCAAGTTTCTCGTGTCGTGCTGTGACCGGTTAGAACAATGAGGGCACTTCTTATTTCAAAGATATAGGGGAGCCTTCTCCTAAGATCGTGTTTTCTTTTTCACTAGCGAAATGATTTTTAGCTTTAGGAGCAACTCAATCCATAGAGCTAAAACTATTTAACCAACTGTTTTGGCAAAAGAAGCCCATAACAATCACCTCGACATACAAAAATTTGTTTAAACACCTCCCTACCCTTGTTAGAAGCGATTTTAATGTGCTTTTGTTATTTTTAGTTTAAAAAATTATGGAAAACATCATATTAGATTTTTGAACCACAAAATATATCTCTAAGATTTTTTTTTGAGAAATACAGTCAAGAGATAAATTGGATAATAATTCCAAAAATATGTATAGCTCATAATATTCCTAAAAGCTTCAAGAATTATGCTTAGTTCCAAAAATAATTTGAAAATATCCACAAAAATTTGGAAAATTCCGAAACCATCGTGTTTACATCTTAATGCACTGATAAGAATGAATGCATTCAAAATCAATTCTTGTGGCATCCATGTTGGTTGCATCTCATGTTTTTGTTGTGAAAAAAATAAAATAAATTGATACATTGGTTCCAATGTTTTAGAATTTTTCTAGAGAAAAATATAATTTACAAAATCTTATAGATGTATTTTCATTATTTAAATTTATTTTGGATCTCATGCCTCCATATATTTCTAGGATTTTTCTTCAAATTTTAAAATATAGAGATATGTTTCCTTGTTTATAAACCTTATAAAATAATTTATTTTTCTGACAGAGGTAAACCATGCTTTTATAATACATTATGATTTTAAATAAAAATTATAAAATCACCAGTTTTAACTGGAGTAGGAAGTAACATATTTGGTTGTGAGTGTTTTTTTAAGGATAAATCGAGAGTTTTTTTAAAGGGTAAGTTGAGACGGACAACCTCGTCGGAGGGCCGCCTCCAACATGCTCCACCGTCCTTGGGCCTTTGGCCCAATTAATCTTGTCCGACGTGGGCCAAGCATACAGCTCTCTAATGACGATAGCACTCACAGTAGCCAGGATCCACTTATTTTTTTCTGAAAAAAAAAAAACTCATAGCAGTGAAGGACCGTAGGAGCACTGGAGGAGGAAGGAGTTTCCGAACAGACGAGGATGACGACAGAGAGAAAGCTCTGATAATCAGTCATCACAATGGCAGCATCCTCCTCCCTGGGCTCTGCCAAAGCCCTAGCGTGCTCCCACGCCTCCGTCCTCGCGCCGCAATCCCAAAGAACAGGTACCTCCTCTCCTCGCGCGGTCTTTCTCGTAGAATTCTCTCTCGCATAGCTGTCACTCATGCGCAGCGCAGGTCCCTCAATCCGGTCCGTGTCTCGCGAGTCGCGACTCCGTTCCGGGGAATTCAAGCTGTGTCCCCCTCAATAATCGGTGTTCTGTCACTTTGCTGGTTTTGATTCTGGTGTCGTGATGCAGTGGTCACGCCAGCTCCGTCGCGCCGCACTTCCGTCAGGATGCGCGCTTCTGCTGCTGCGTCGGCAGAGGCGCAGCCGAAGAAGACCGTCTGGGTGTGGACCGAGAGCCGGCAGGTGATGACGGCGGCCGTGGAGAGGGGGTGGAGCACGTTCCTCTTCGGATCCAAAGATCTCGGCAAGGATTGGTCATGTCAGAACTCAGAACAATGCTTTCCTTATTTCAAGCAGATAGTGTTATGTTCTTTGCTGATCCAGCAACTAGATAAATGTTGACATAGCCTCCAAATTTCAAACTGTTACGATTTTCAAATAAAGGTTGTATGCTGGAGGGAGCATACGATTAGATTCTGCTACATGACTCAGTGGTATTCTCATTTGACTTTTCAGCAACTGCTCGCATCAATCCTCTCTTCATCGATGGCCCGGAGATTTTCAATGGGGAGAACCAAAAGGTTGCTGTAATTTCACAAGTCTCTTCGCCTAGTGAACTTGACCATGTACAACCAGACAATGCCCAAGCCGAGAATATTGTCATAGACTTTCGAGGTGGTTGGCAGGTTAGACAACTGAACACTGCAGCATAAGCACCCACTCTTAAATCTTAATGGTCCCTTGTTCCATAGTAAGGAAATTACTTCAAAGTCCTGATTCAGTATTAAAGATCGCTACTTCACCTTGTACAACCAGACAATGCCAAAGCTGAGAACATTGTCATAGACTTTCGAGGTGGTTGGCAGATTAGACAACTGAACGTTGCAGCATAAGCACCCACTCTTAAATCTTGATGGTAACCCTGTTCCATAGTAAAGAAATTACTTCAAAGTTCTGATTCTGTATTAGAGATCGCTTACATGATGTTTGAATTTTCATAGTGACTTGAGATTGATTATTAAACATTCAGCATGATGTTTATATTTTCATAGTGTGTCTGTGTTACATATATTCTTATCTGACCAACGGCTTCTGAACATGACTGCATAAACCTACCTTCTGATCAGAAGTTTCTGAAATGGTATTTTCTTTATGCATTTCATAGGTCATCCCAGCAGAAAATATAGTTGCTGCATTCCAAGGATGTAAAGGAACTGTATTGGCTGTTTCATCAAACTCAACTGAGGCACAAGTTTTTCTTGAGGTAATTATCTGAGATTTCAACATATGATACCATCCCCTGCATACAATGCTGGTAGTTATATGGGGGCCTAGTTATATTGTTAGAAATTATGTTGCATGGGGGTTGTTTCATGTTCTAACACCCATTTTTATAGGCCTTGGAGCAAGGGCTTGATGGAGTTGTACTTAAAGTAGATGACATAGATGATATCATTAAGCTCAAGGTATTTATCATAACTCCTTTCAATGTCCCTTTGTGCTTAACTACTAAAACCCTGCTACTATATGACGGTCCTGTAGTATTGAACACCATTGTTGTCCTATATTTATATGTAAGTGTACAAGGGCCTACTTCCTACTGCTTATTGTTTATCTGATTGTACGATTCACCAGACATCTGTTTTCCTTCCCCTTTTAATGACTCAGGATTATTTTGACAGAAGGAATGAGGCAAAGAGTCAATTACCATTGACAAAGGCTACTGTATCAAAAGTTCAGATTGTTGGTATGGGTGATCGTGTTTGTGTGGATCTTTGCAGTATCATGCGACCCGGTGAAGGCCTTCTGGTTTGTGTATATATCTCACCTCTTCACTGTTTCTATTGGTACACATAGAAAAAATGTTATTAAATTATTAAAAATATCTCACCACATTGAACCGGCCCAATGCACCCTCATGGATTTACCTTTATGCATTACTACCTCTGTATCAACACATGCCATTTTCTTTGTTACTATTATCAACACAAGCATACAATTCTGCCTTCAAAGTCTTACGGCATCCTATTTTTAGGTTGGATCCTATGCAAGAGGAATGTTTCTTGTTCATTCTGAATGCTTGGAGACTAACTACATTGCAAGCAGGCCTTTCAGAGTAAATGCAGTAAGTTTAAAACAAAATGGATGGCCAGAAGCTATTGTATGTATTTAGTGTATCGCAACAGACCTAGACCCATAAGAGTTCTTCGCCACTTTTAGGGTCCTGTACATGCATATGTCACCGTTCCTGGTGGCAAGACAAGCTACCTCTCAGAGTTGGGGTCAGGAAAGGAAGTCATCGTGGTCGATCAAAATGGGCTATGGCGTACTGCAATTGTGGGTCGTGTGAAGATTGAATCAAGGCCTCTCATCCTTGTAGAAGCAAAGGTACGTAGAATGGGTGTTCTTAGTTGTAAGTGTTATGTGTTTATCCATATACATGTCCATTTGATGGCCCGATTGGTTTCCTGCAGGATAACTCTAGAGATGACACATATAGCATTTTTCTACAAAATGCAGAAACAGTTGCACTTATCACCCCTGACACAGGTAAATCCATTATGTTCGAATTCAAAACTGTTGGACCATAAATGCTCACTATCACTCCAATGCTTGCATAGCTTACCAAGTTAACACTGAATCTCCTTTCAATCAGCTTATTCGTGACCTATCGTCTGATGCATGCAGGATCAAGTGGAAGAACCGCTATTCCTGTGACTTCGCTGAAAGTCGGTGATGAAGTTTTGATGAGGCAACAGGCCGGCGCCCGTCACACTGGGATAGAGATTCAGGAGTTTATTGTTGAGAAATGAAATTAGAAATGCTGAATGCACCTGCTACCTCAGCTAGAGATTCAGGAGTTTATTGTTGAGAAATGAAAATAGAAACGCTGAATGCACCTGTTACCTCATTACCTGTTAGCTAGGCTGCTAACAACTTTCACGTCATTTTGAACAAAAAAAAAGATGTATGGTTGCAACATTTATCTATTCTGCTGTCGATAACTGTGCAACTCAATTGTGAAATTCCATTGCAGCAAACAAAGAGATCAAGATATAGATGCCAGGTAAGTGAGTTTCAGAACAGTCACGACGCAGGCTAATAATATAGTAGCCATTAAACCAGGCCAGACAAATTATCTTAGGTTGACATGGTCATATTCCTGTGTCATACACGATCTCCAAAACATGAGTAGAAGCAAAAGTTACAACACTGCCTCAGTGCTCACTGCTTGAACCCACAAATATACAACCTACAGGGGCGTGGCCCCCTAAGTCCAGTTCTAGTGCACTTGCGCAGTGCGATATCCTGCCAGCGGGGATGCTGCTGCTCCAAGCGAGCGCCGTGGTGAAGGCTGAACTCTCATTGGCGATTTTGGAGTGGTGCTCAGCGGCGATTTTGGGGCGGTGCTCATTGGCGATTTTGGGGCGGTGCTCAT